>QFFB01004544.1:15918-44451 GCA_003316465.1 Ramaria cf. rubripermanens
CCCTTTGACTCATTCTTGTTCTCCATGACTCATTGTTACCCCTATGACTCACTATTGTTCTCTCTGACTCATTGTTAACCCCCTATGACTCATTGTAGAGCATTGTGACTCATTTCCCCCTTTTTTTACCATACTTGACTCATTGTTCTGACTCATTATGACTCACCCTGACTCATTCTGACTCATTCTGACTCATACCCCTTAATATCTTATGACTCACCCCCATTCTCCCAAGTAGTTAAATAGTGAGCTTGCTTCATGTATTTCGCTAGTTTGGTTATAATATATGTTACACCATCTCCTGTGCCCTTAAGCACTTGAGGATACCTTGCTCACCTCAACTCTCTTCTCTCAATACTTTTCTTTGAGGCTTGTCTACTTCAGACTTGTCCCATCTCTACCTTATATCTCTATTCTTCTGCAACCAACAAAGACAGGCACCCTTTTTAGTGCAGGGTCTTTCAACATTGGGATCTTATACCCAGTGTGGATGGTTCTGACAACTGTGAGGACAATGTTAACTTACACAACCGGACTCTTCATGAGTGTTCGGGCTAAAACCGCTTGGATATTGAAAGTAACTATCAAAACTATTTACACACAAGGGCAAAGGGCAGATTTGTTGGTAACTGGAAAACAAGGCCAGATTACCAGTAACAAGAAAAATATCTAAAGCCACTTTACAACAATCGTCATCCGCTCACACCCTGTATATGATGCACTCTTATTGCACACGGGCCGGATAAAGGAGACGTAGTCACAGCAAGTATCCATACATGGTGAGCAGCACGACTAGTGACAAGTTGCACACAAGAATGGATTGAGCGACGACAACTGATAATTTGCACACATGCGGCTGCTCTGCATCAAACGGTGGGTGACTGTGCTCACCAGGAGATCCGCCCCAGGTTGACCCAGCAGTGGCTAGACTGCAAATTTCAATCAGTTTGGATCGTCTTGATATGCTACCTCTACGGTAGCCTGGGAGATACACAGTACTCGTCCATATATGCGGGAAGGAGATGCAAAGAGTGAGTGTGGAGGAAGGAAGGGACGGGTGGGCCGAGGTGCAGTGGTGAAGGGACGTAGATGAGGGACTGTGAGGCAACGCGAGGAATTTAAAACGAAGGGAATGAATGGATCACCCTTGGTAGCAGAAATAACGTCACAGGCGAGCTGCATACAGAGTGTGACTCACCAAAAGTGACGGGACGGACAAAGCAACCCCACGTAACCCACCAGCTCAGCCTACCGCATGCAGTAGACAAAGGGGCACAGGCGTAATGAAAAGACGGAAGAGGGTGCCAAAAATACAGAAATCACTGCAACGATATCGGAGCAAACTCAAAGCATAGAGAAGCACACCAAGATGGCAGAGACACATCAAATCACACAGAATCAACAGCAGAGAAAATCATGGGAGATAAGCGCACTCGGCAAAGCAGACCAGAACACCCATGGCCACTCTGAAGTGATTCCTTTTCTTGGCTATGCGTGTCCTTATGGCGACGCCATATCAAAACGCAGTGTGGTCTTCCGCATCCATTTAGTGCTTAGCGGGTCGGGAGAGAAATCGGTGAGGACTCGGAGGCGGTGTGCATGGACGGAGCCGGATCCAATGGTGTGTGCGGGGGCGGACAAGGGAGCGAATGACAAGCCACGAGAAAAAAGCAGGGCGAAAGAGTACGGCAGAGAAGTCTTCCCATGCTAGTTATGTACGATTCCTGGTGTGTGCGCCCGCATAAATCTAGAGCAAAAGTTCTAGGTGGGGTGACCAAAACTCGACAATCAATGTTCCGTGTCCCCGACTCCGACTGAAAGGAGGGAGGGTTCTGTCGAGCCAACCTCACTTGGATATGCAGTGGTCCTGCACCGATAGTTGTTGTGCCTGGATAATGTGATATAATATGGTATCTTATCATGAGTATGATATAACATGCTTATCAATAATGAAAGGGAGGTTCAGTCAACCCAACTTCACCTGGATATGCAGTGTTCTTGCATGCATAGTTCTTGACCCTGGTTATTAGTTGTGTAATTTGGTATCTTCTCAGTATTATGATCAGGTCCTAGCCTTTCCTTCGTTGTATTACGTCATTGGAGTCAGGGACTGGCGCTCGCGCCGCTAGGGATTACATAACCCGCTGACAGTCTCCACGAACGACGCCATTAAAAATCAAAATCCACCGTGACTTCACTTCGCGCCGTGTTCGGCAGCTTTCCCTGGTTGGTGTGATATCCATGCTACTATGTCGACATTAGTACAGTAGGTATTGTACACGACCTACATCATTCCATCTAGCACACCACCATACCATTCAACATTCAACATATTGCTCCTTACACCATTGCTTTTCATTTCTGACACCATCCCTCAACAATCCTCACTTCATTCGACATGTCTCACTGCCCTCGGCTCATCCAGCTAAAAAACCGTCCGTCGAGTTCGCATGATCCACTCCAAGGTAAGAAGGCCTATAGTTCCCGATCGCAACCTCATGATGGCTTACTTGTGATGTTTCTGCCACTCCACTGTTGTCCACTTGAGATCTATCAAACATGCAGCTTCTGTGATTTGCGTCTTTGTTGTATGAGACACCGCATCTTCCATACATAGGATCCAGTAGGTAATGAATGAAGCCAAAAAGTTCAAACTGACAACACATTGTAAATATGCCTCCCGGGAACTTTTCAACCATTTCAAATCACTTAGCCAAATTAAGACCGAGACAATTTATCATTTCACTCATAAACGAACCCGTATGCGATTCAGGCACAGTCAGTCATCACTCATTCTTCTACTTGAAAATTCTCTCTGTGCTCCCGACAATGCTCGGAATCGCTGTGATCCTACTATTCGTCTCTTCTGTCACCTGTTCAAGCAGTAAGTATAATACTTCGAGATCTTGCGCGGAGAACTAATTTCTGGGTTCAGTCAATAGAAATTACATTCCATTGTCCGCCCCGCTTCGCGATGTGCCGACATCACCGCGATATTACAGATGACCTGGCGGGACAGGCTCAATACTTTATGAATTGTCGGTCGACTATTGCCACTGCAGAAGCATCTGACATGTGGCTGTACTAGACAAAATAGCTTTATGTCGGTTTGTTGGACACACCGTGGATAGCGTGCAACTCCAGCTAACACCCAACGGTACAGTCCCCTTGGATAAAGTGAATCGTGCAGACGAACGGGTGTGAAACTACTGAGTTGAATTGCGCTGTTTCGTCGACTGAGTTCGATTTCAGAGCTCAGGCAACGGCAAGCTGCATTCCTTGTGCTGCAGTTAATTGAGGACCACATTGGACTTCTCATCCTCCTCCTTTTCTCCATCTTTTCCGCAAAGGCGCAACAAAATTTAATATTTCTTAACTTTTGTTTTACGTGGATATTTTCTAGTATCACCTTCTCTATCGGGTGAGTCGAACTGACACGCATTCCATGCCACAAAGCCTTGACCTCTGACTACGCTAGACTATACTGGCTGGGTCCAGTCAACACTATCGTGTTCCATGGGTCTCTTCCATTCCTCCACTCCAACCAGGAGTGCTTGACTCAGGCAGCACTGATTTCCGGATCTCAGGTGATGACAGATGCCGCCATGTGTGCATTGATTGTTCAGGTAGCTATGGTCTTCTATTTTCATGTCGAATACACAATTCAGCTTTATGTAGCTTTGGTTTAATGTCAGAGCTGCTATTCGTGGGCCTCGTAGTCCAAGGCAGATTTGATGGACGAGAGTTGCGGTGCTTCTCATATCTCTATTGTCTGTCATAATATTCACAATAACCTCCTAACCGGAACAGCCTCTAGCAATACCCTACATGTCTCTGCTGGCATTCTCGTTGCCGGCTCCAGTAGGCTCCTTGTTTATATGGCCAAATCATCTCTGATTTTTCATCCACTCTAGTTTAATTCGAATCCTAGAAGATCATGTCTCTCGCAGAGGAATTTGTATTGTATACTACTAGTTGAAAATAACACGTTGTGAGCATTTTCTGTCCCTCCATGTAGACTAGCCAACCAAGACAGTTGACCCCAACCCCCCAAGGCTCTTCTGCTAGTACGCGGCCTTGCTCGCCATCTTGATTGTTTTATCTTTGATCGTAAGTGGGTCCTCATTGTGAAGCTTCCCTGATCGTTTCCAAAGTGTGCATGATCCGCATTTTGTACCGCCATTGGCCGTTTTTCCGACGGACTGGAGAACACGGACTTAGCCTTTCCCTGGCTGTCGTCTTGCGCGTCGTCATTTTTTGCATGTATCGCGCTGTGGTCGCTCTGTAGGTTCACTTGTCCCATATGCTAGTGATTATTGTTCTGAGTCTGATCATTTGCCTGGATATCCGTTTGGCTACCTACGGACTTTGTCCCCGTTAAAGAGCATATCTCGCGACTATGTTTAACGTTTCTGGAATTTCTGTCCTTAGTGGACCTCATGGCCCTGAACCTTCTATCATCCCTGTGTGGGTTAACATGCTGCAAGCTGCAAGTGCGTTTGGGCTGTCATCGTGCTATAGCGAATTTACTGGTATTCACAAGCTCCGAATATCATAGCCCCACTCGTTGCTTTTCTTATCTTTGGCACGAGGAAGGCGAGTCCCATATTGCTGTTGTGATAATTCCGTAGCTGGAGTTGCTATCTCAGGAATTTCTTAACGCCTTGATGTTTTGGAGAAGGTTCAAACCCATTCTCGGCACCTTGATGTTCCGGTGCAGAAGGTCGCCAGTCGTACAAAGAAGATCTAATCCGTATGGAGAGGTCTACGATAGAGAGCGTGGCCGGTCTCTAATCACACTGCAGAGTGGCGATGGGGCCGTGGCTCTGTAGTGTTGTTTTTGGATTTACTTTCAGGGTCGTTACTTATTTGTTAGGAATATCTATTGGATCATCGTTTTTCAGTCTCTCACATTATATTCAATGTATTCTTCCTTGTACGTCTCTATTGCCTGACATATATAGACTTCGCTGTCAACTTGCGGATTGGAATGTCGTGGTTTCGTGGACCATGCAATTTCTGGTAAGCATACCGTCGAGTTTCTAACAGGGTGGATGTAATATGTAAGACGAGTCAAAAGAGTTGTGGAGAGTGAATAAAATCAAAGCCAACCGATAGAAAATATAAGTATCTTACCAAAAACGTCGGGGAGAGCGGCGGGCGGCAGTCATTCTTTAGTGCTTTCCTGCTCATCTGTCTATGTCCAGGTATTTGCCCTTGCCCTTGTATGGCTGGGCTCTTTAACTGGCTGCGCACTGTCTCGAACTGATCGAGTGCTAGCTGGGCGGACACGAGGAGAGGGGAACGCTGGGCAGACGCGCGCGGTCAGCGGAATAGAGACCGCTTCAGTTATGCAGGTGCTCGGGACTTATCCGGAAGGCCTGGGTTGGGAAGGGCCGTGCGCGAAGGGGAGTCGGACTGAACGCGAGATGAAGCGAGTGAAGAACTCGAATTGGGGGTGAGCTTATAAAGGAATGAGAGGGAGGCACGGGTGACGAGCATGACAGAGCGGGTGACGAGAAAGACAGAACAGGCGAAGTCAGATGCTTCTCGCTCAGGAAGTCATAGCCGCTAACAGGCTCCGCTCTGGGCGGTTTCGCCATATTCAGTTGCCTACTTGAATCGGTGATTGATGATCAATGGTGGTAGATGAAGGAAGACGATTCAGGATATGAGGTGGTTCACCACCAGCAGCATGCGAGACGGCAGAATCACGCCTAGATAAAGCAGAGATATAGGAACAAAAATCCCTGCATGACACACACGAGTCATGAGGTTGTCACAAAGGAGCGAAAACGCGCACGTACTGAATGCATATAAAATAGCACTTTTCAAGTTTTCTCCCGACCCAGTCCTGACTCCACCTCATACCCCGCGCCTCACCAAGATTCCAGGACCTTCCTGCCGAGCCCAAGGTCATCCACTCACCCCATGTACATGATGCACTCTTGGGGTCGGATAAAGGAGACGTGGTCACCGTAAGCATGCACAAGTGCCGAGCGGTAACACTAGTATGACCAACAGCATACGACAACCAAGCACCTGCAGTGATCTGTTGCAAACAGTGGCGTTAGTGCGCTCGACAGGAGATCTCGACCCGAACTGACTCAGTAGTTCTTGAACTGCAGAATTTGAACATTCTGAACAATCGTGATATGCCAATGACATAATGTTGGCGAGGTGCTCAGGGCGAGTGCTGCTATATCTGCCCCACTTCTGTGGAGGTACTGTTACGGTAACGGGATGAAAATGGCGTGACGGTTGAACCTTTGGTCCGAAGAGTGGGATGTGAGGCCTCCATGTGTACTTCCTCACTAGACGTGGAAGAGCGCGGAAAGGCTTAAATGTGAACGCATATATTACATAACATGGGCCCCAAGACAAACTTGCTGACGGGCCAAACAGATAGGCGGGAAGGGGAAGTGAAGGTCGAGTGAGGAACGGATGTGTGGGGCGAGACGACGGGGGTAAGCGACGGGAGGGAAGGCTGTCAAGTGACGCGAAGAAGTGAAAGTGAGAGGACATGAGGCGCCGCTGTACCCGGCCTTGTCGCACAGCAAAGAAGCAAAGAGGACGTATTGGGTATTTCTCACAAAACTTGACGAGACCGACAAAAGGAACGCGACATAACCCGCCATACCAAAATCACATGACGTGAGCCATAGAAGGTGAGGGCGATCAGCAAAGCGCACCAGAACACGGAAAGTCACTCTGGCAATGAGTCGGCCTTCTCTCCTGTCCCTGTCCTTATGCCAACGCAATGCCAGAGGGCAGTCTTGTGCATCCAGCCTGAGACGCAGCAGAGGTGCGCATAGAGCAATATTATACGCAGAGCCACTCGCTCCCGACCTCCACTCCTGATCCTTATTTGAGCTACACAGGACTGAGTTGGGAAGAATGGAGGAGAGATGTGGGCCGAGACTTAAAGGTGATGAAGAGCAAAGGGGAGGTGGTGTGCGGGTGCTGTCGGAGATATAGACGGGTATAGACGGAGGGATGCATTGGTGTTGGTGGGGAGAATGTCAAGACAAGGGTCTGTGCCCCGGAGATGGTGCTGTGGGCGCAGAGTCAGACACCATCGACTGTTTAGCGCTTAGCCGGGGACACGAGAACAAAGTAGTTATAGGGCGAGCGCGTGTTAATTACGTCAGACTTGTTACCTAAGCAGATGATACACGTGGCATTATGGCCCATCAATTGCATCAACTTTCAACAGCACGTGATAACGCTTTCGGCCCCTTCAAATCCAAACCCACTGACTTCCAGTACTTTGACTTCGCGCCGTGTTCCGCAGATTGTCCCTAGCTGGTGATATCGACCCCTTAGTAAAGAGAGGACTCGGACATTCTTGAGTTCGTCGTAGTACACCATCATACCATTCAACATTCCACACATGGCTCCTTAACCCATTGCATTTCATTTCTCATGCTATCCCTCAACATGCAATTCTCACATCATTCGACATTCTCATGTCCTCGGTTCATCAACTAAGAATCTGTGTGTCGAGCTTCCATGATCCGCTCAAGGTAAGAACGCCTCAGTATATTTCCCGATTTTCCCCCATGATGGTTTACCTATTACCTTTTGTGGTATTTCACAACCACTTTGCAGTTATCCATTTGGGATCTATCAAAGCTTCCGTGACTGGCTTCTTTCCATTATGAAGCACCGCATCTCATCCATGGCTCCAGTAGGTGATGTACCAAGCTGAGAAGTTCCAAATGACAACAGATTGTTGATATATATACCTTCAAGTTCTTCCGGGAACTTCTAACCATTTCAAGTCACTTAGCCTCCTGAGATAATTTATATTCCACTCTTATAACAGAAACCTTGTGCAGTTCAAGCGCAGCCAATCACCACTCATTTCTACTTCAATTTTTCCCCCTGTCCTTGCGACAATGCTCTGGGTCTCTGTGATCCTAATCTTCGTCTCTGGTACGATAGGTTCAATTTGTAAGTACAACACTTTGGGATCTTGCGCGGAGAACTAATTTCTGCGTTCAGCCATTGACACTAGAAATTACATTCCATTGTCCGCCCCTCTCCCCAACGGCACGATGGTGTTACAGGTGAACTGTTTCCTCGCTGTGAAAATTCAATTGAAAGTACGAGCCAGGATGAAGTGCCCACCGGATCCGTACACCTTGGACGCATGTCTTGGAATGCATGGCTGCTGCTCAAACAATCAAATCCAGGGTAGCGTGATGCTAGGTTTGTGTGGAGCGGCCAACAGGTCTTTTGAAATGGCGGTAGCATCGACACAACATGATCTGAATGGTACTTTCGTCACTTGCAAATCACCACTGTGCAGAAGCATCTGACATGTGGCTGTACTAGTCCAAAACGCATTGTGCCATTTTGACGGACACAGTGCTGACAACTTGCAACTCCTGCTCACACCGAAAGGCTCCGCTTTCCTGGACCGTCTGAGTCGACAAGATGAACGTGTGTGAAACTTATTGATTTTACTTATTACCATCTTTGTCTGCTTACATCGATTGTTTTTCTGTCCGCAGAGCTGAGGCAACAGCAAACCACATTCATCGCATTGCAAATAATTGGCGGTCATATCGGACTTCCCATCATCCTACTTTTCTCTATCTTTTCCAAAAATGCGCAACGGGATCTTACTTTTCTTAACTTTTGTTTCACGTGGATATTTTCCAGCATAACTTTCTCTATTGGGTAAGTCAAGCCTCATCATGTTTGGTTCACAGCACTTCACCACGGGGTACGTCAGACTATACCGTCTGGGACCAGCAACTTTCGGAATGTCTCTTCCATTCATTCACTCAGATCAGGAGTGCTTAACTCAGGCAGCTCTGGTTTCCGGCGCACAGGTGATGACAGATGCCGCCATGTGTACATTGATTATTAAGGTAGCTGTGGTCTTCTATCATGATGACAAATGTCCAATTCCGACATATTTAGCTTTGGCTTGATTTCAGAGCTGCTATCCGTGGGCCTCGTAGTCACAGGCAGATTCGATGGACGAGAGCTGCGGTACTTCTCATATCCCCGTCGGCTGTCGTGATATTGATGAGATCCATCTTAACCGGAACAGCTTCTGGCAGCACCTTACGTGTCTCTACTGGCGTTCTCGTTGCCGGTTCTCGTCACTAGACGGGGGGTAAGACCTTGCTGATACGGATAAATCTCCCCTGATTTTGAATCCGCTCTAGTTTCGATTTGGAGCTGCCTTGCAGTTGAATTTGTATTGTATGATACTTGGGAATATCTCTTTGTGGGCATTTTCCCTACTTTCATGTAGACTTCAGTCCAAGACAGTTGATTCCAACTTTGGCAGAATTTTATCCCAATATGCCGCATTGCTTGCCATCTTGATTGTTACTCTCATCTTTGACGGTAAGTCTATTCTCGTTGTGAAACTTCGCTGATCAATTTCATAGCGTTCATCATCCGCATTCTGTACCGTCATTGGCGGGTTTTTCGACGGACTGCAGAACACGGACTTCAACTCTCACTCTCTGTAGTCTTGCGCGTCATTATTTTTTGCGTATATCGTGTTGTGGTCGCAGTGTATGTTCACCTTTCCCATATGCTCACGATTCTCATGTTCTGAGTGTGATCACTTGCATATCCGCTCGGCTACATATGGACTTGTCCGCCTGAAAGAGCCTATGCGGCAGCTATGCTTAACGTTTCGGGAATCACTGTCCTTCGTGGGCCCACTGGCACTGGTTCTTTCATCCCTATATGGGTCGACATGCTGCAAGCCGCAAGTGCGTTTGGTCGTCATCGTGCTATAGCGACTATACTAGTGCTCATGAACTTTAATTGTTATAGCCCCATTCGTTGCTTTTCTTATCTTTGGCACGAGCAAGGTGAGTCCTATATTGTGCTTTTGGTAATTCCGTAGCTGGAGCTGCTATCCCAGGAATTTCTCAACGCCTTGATGTTTTGGAAAAGGTTCAAACCCATTCTCGACATCTTGATGTTTCGGCGCAGAAGGGGGCCACTCACACAAAGAGCGCTCGATACGCATGGGGAGGTCTTCGATGACGAGCGTGTCGTCTCCGGCGACAGCGTGTTGGATATTATACAAGAAAAGCATGGGGCTGTGGGTCTGTAGTCTGTCTTTTGGATTGGCTTTCATGGTCGTTATATGTTTGTTAGGAGTATCTATTGAATCATGGTTTTTCAGTCTCTCACATAATATCTATTTATTCTGCCCTGTACGTCTCTCTTGCCCCACATATATGGGTTTCATCGTCAACTTGTGGGTTGCAGTGTCATGGTTTCGCGACCCAAGCCATTGCTGGTGAGCTTACCGTTAGGATCCTGAAGGAAGCAGCGAGTTTCTAGCAAGGTTGTTATCAAAAGTAGACGATCCAACAGAGTAGCGGTGAGCAAATAACCAGGAGATAGAAACTACAATAGCTTACCAAAAACGTCAGGAAGCGTGGCGGCCGGAAGTCATTCATTAGCGCTTTCCTGCTCATCTGAGCAGTGCTTGCACTTGCATGGCTTGGCTCTGGCCCTGGCTTCCCACTGTCTCCATCTGCCCAGTGTTGACGAGGCAGATGCGAACAGGGTTGCACGGAACACTTAGCAGGAGCAGACGCGGATAACGGGATGGCGACTGCTGCAGTCATAGAGTGGCTCTAGCCTTATCGGAGATGGTGAGGTTGGGAAGGGCTGTGTAGGAGAGCGAGTCGGACTGTGTGCGACAAGGTGTGCGAGCAGCCGAGAAAGAGAACAGGGGAGAGCGAAATAAGAGATGAGAGTGAAAAACACCGATCAGGAGACGGCAAGACCAGGCGTGACAGCTGTCTCGCGCCCGGGAAATCATTAGCTGTTGACGGGGTCTGGCCTGGGCGTGTCCATGATGTTCGCTTGCCTGCACGAAATCGGTATTCGATGATCGCTGAGGGTAGACGGAGGAAAGCGACTCAAGATATGACGATGTACACCAGAGCAGCGGCATGCAGGCCCGCTAACTCAAGCGCAGATAAAGCAGAAACGTAGAAAAACAAACACAAGCATGACACTCACGATGCACCATGTTGTAACAAAGGAATGGAAACGAGCACGTGCCGAATGTATATAGAGTGGCACTTTTTGAGCTTTCGTTCCAACCCGGTCCTGGCTCCTCTCCAACCCCCGCGCCGCACAAAGACTCCACGAACCCTCCGTCGACCCCAGGGTCATCTGCTCATGTTATGATATGGGAAGGGAGATTCGAAGGATCCGGAACGGGAACGAGAACGATGCACAATGCGCTAGAAACAAAACACTGTGAGGATAATGTTAACTCACACAACTGGACTCTTCATGAGTGTTTGGGCTAAAACTGCTTGGATATTAAAAGTAACTATCAAAACTATTTATACACAAGGGCAAAGGGCAGATTTGTCAGTAACTGGAAAACAATGCCAGATTATCGGTAACAAGAGAAAAATATCTAAAGCCACTTTACAACAGCTCACACCCTGTACATGATGCACTCTTATTGCACACTGTCTGGATAAAGGAGACGTAGTCACAGCAAGTATCTGGTGCATGGTGAGCAGCACCACTAGTGACAAGTAGCATACAAGAATGGATTAAGCAATGACAATTGATAATGTGCGCACATGCAGCTGCTCTGCCTTAAGCGGTGGGTGAGTGTGCTCACTGGAGATCTGCCCCAGGTTGACCCAGCAGTGGTTAGACTGCAGATTTCGATTAGTGTGAATCCTCTCGATATGCTACCTCTACAGTAGCCTGGGAGATACACAGTACTTGTCCAGGTATGCAGGAAGGAGATGCGAAGAGCGAGTGAGGAGGAAGGAAGGGACTGGTGGGCTGAGGTGCAGTGGTGAAGGAACGGAGATGAGGGACTGAGGTAACGTGAGGAATTTAAAATGAAGGGAATGAATGGATCACCCTTGGTACCAGAAATAATGTCACAGGCAAGCTGCATACAGACAGGATGGACAAAGCAACACCATGTAACCTACCAGCTCAGCCCACCGCATGCAGCAGACAAAGGAGCAGAGGCATAATGAAAGGATGGATGAGGATACCAAAAATACAGGAAAGCACTGCAAACGATGTCAAAGCAAACTCAAAACACCAAGATGGCAGAGACACATCAAATCACACAGAATCAACAGCAGAGGAAATCATTGGAGGTAAGTGCACTCAGCAAAGCACACCAGAACATCCATAGGCACTGGAGCAATTCAGTGTTCTTGGCTGTCTGTGTCCTAATGGCAATGCCATACCAGAATGCAGTGTGGTCTTCCGCACCCGCAACCATGCGGCCATAGAGCAATATTATATGCATGCCCACTTGCTCCCTACTTCTACTGCTTGTCCTTCCTCATGAAATATGACTGAGGTGGGGATATGGGCGGCGAGGGACAGGTGGTGAAGCTTGAAGAGCAGCAGAAGGTGGGTGCAGGAGCCGTCGGGTGAGGTAGAGATGGGTAAAGAGGGAGCGATGCATTTGTGTTGGTCACCAAGACAGGAGTCTGTGTGCCTGCGTGAGGTGTGACATGTGATCATTGATGGTGCTATGGGTGCAGAGCCAGGCAACTAACTATTGACTGTGTAGCACTTAGAGGATTGGGAGAGGTTTGGAAAGTGGTGAGGGCTTGGAGCCAGTGTGCATGGAGCTGGAAGCTTCGATGTGTGCGGGGAGGACAATGAGACATGAGAATGAAGCAGCTGTCGGGCGAACAAGTCAAGTTGATCGCTGACTCTGACTGAAAGGAGGGAGGGTTCTGTCAAGCAAACCTCACTTGAATATGCAGTGTTCCTACACCAATAGTAATTTTATGTAATTTGGTATCTTATCATGAGTATGACAAGTATCGGTACCTGTGCTTTGCACAGCAGGTGTTGCCCATTTAATTGATTGGTAGTTTAATGCATCTCACTGAGTTAAACACCTTGTGGTAAGTCAAATGTATCCCCCATGTCCATGTATCCCATGTGTTCATGTATGTGTGTATGTATCCCCCATGTCCATGTGTCCCCCATGTCCATGTGTCCCCCATGTCCATGTGTCCCCCATGTCCATGTGTCCCCCATGTCCATGTGTCCCCCATGTCCATGTGTCCCCCATGTCCATGTGTCCCCCACCATGTCCATGTGTCCCCCATGTCCATGTGTCCCCCATGTCCATGTGTCCCCCATGTTACCATATCCCCCAGGTCCACATATCCCCTGTGTCCAAGTATCCCCCATGTTCATGTATCCTTCATGTCCAAGTATCTCCAGTGTCAAAGTATCCCCCATGTCTGTATATCCCCCACATTCATATATCCCCTGTGTTAAAGTAGCCCCATGTTAAAATATCCCTCATGTTATCCCCCATGTCCAAGTATCCCCCGTGTCCAAGTATCCCCTGTGTCCAAGTATTCCCAGATCAGTACAGTACCAGGATCATGACCATACCGGGATCATGACCATACCAGGATCATTAACATACTGGGATCATTACCATATCCCAGATCATGGCAGGTGGATGGGTTGGGTGGTAGCCTGGCTGGGGAACATTGGTGGACCAGCACTGGGTACCATTGGAGCTCACTGGTGCTTGCTGATGTAAAATTATTAGTAAACATTTTAGTCAGCCTGACCTAATCAGCACCTACAACATACCTAGGCCATTATTATTCTTGGATGAGTTTTGGTACCCGTGCTTTGCAAGGGGTTAATTGATTAGTGGGTTAATTGATCAGTACGTTAATGTGTCTTAGCAACTCAATTACATCTCCATAAGTCATATCTATCAAGTTCACATAGCTCATATATAAATTGAATTGAAACCCCAGCTCAAGGAAAAGCAAAGCCTATGTCCAAGTATCCCCAATGTCCAAGTATCCTCTATGTCCATGTATCCCCCATGTTCATGTATCCCCTGTTTTCATGTATCCCCTGTGTGTTATGATCCAGTTCCTTGTGGATCTCTGGTAACCATATTTGGTAACTAACCCCGTCCTGAGCCCCCTACCCTGAGCCCGACCTTATCCAAGCCCTTCCCAAAGTAGTCCAAGCCCGACCCTGCCCCCCGTTCACTATATTCTGCTTCCCCAAACCTCATTCCATATCCTTCCCTGAGCTTCATTCTGATTCCCTTATTTAGTTTATGTCTGACCCTGTTTCCCTGTTATCCATATATGAGTCTCGTTCTGTATGTACCTTGCTCCTCAGTCAGAAATCAACTTATATATCCTTTTGAATCCTTTACTAGTTTCTAAATCCATCTCCTCTTACCTCCTCCCTCTCCTCTTGTCCAAACCTTGCTCCAAAATTGAGGGCCCATACAATAGTGGATGGTGCAGCACATAAGCTGAAGCCAAGCCCTCCCTATTTATAACCTTGGTCCAAGCTTGGTCAAGCTCGCCCCGAGGTCCCATACATAGGCCTCAGTCTTAACAGTATTTCTGACTCCGACTTCCACATTGTACTAACCCTACTAAATCCACAACCACCTGTGCTAGAAGTATTACACTTCAACACATCTTGGAACAACACCATCTTTCTGAGTGTTCTGAAAGCCCTCTGAACTTTCCCTCTGCATCCATTGAACCTGCCAATGTGTCATGACTGCTGTTTTTTAGATCTCGAGTTCAGCGAATTACGTTGATCCCCCTGCATCCTTCCATCATGCTGATATTGGCAAGACCTCTGCAGTCTATCCCACCTCTATTCGCTGATCGCTGAACATTATCTTCGCCATTGTGCCACAATACTTCACCCTTGTTTCACATCATTCACATCCACCCTGCAGGGTGAAGGGTCACTGAATGAGAGCAGAAGTCTGGTCTAGCCAATGGGTTTCACTCATAGATCACATCAGCCCCCTTGTCCCATGAAGGTGTAATTTGACCCTTACCCCATGTCCTAGCACATGCTACTCTTCCACAGTGTTCTAGCCCCTCTCTATCTGTCCCCCCCTGCATTTGCTTTTACTATGAGTACTTCTATTTCCGCCTGTATAATTCTCTAGTTCAATTATCATACATTTACCTTGTCATTTGACCTCTCACTCATAGAAAAAACCTTAGTGAAACTATCCCTTGCCATATTGGTAGTCTTGCTTATCAGTGAGCTCGAACCTTTGATCTTATTGGCTATGCCCCCTTAGGGGCATCGCCAAGACCACTATTCACAACACTTCACAGGAGTGTTCAGATCAGTGAAAGGACCACCTGAACTGGGGTGGCCTTTCTTTGAGGATGTATGTTATTTATCATGTACTCCTCCTAGGTTATTCACTATGACCATAGGCCCATGTCGGAATTACACTGATGTTATACCTTTACCTGAAAATCTGATCTTGACACAATGCCCCAGCTGACAAAGGCAAAGGTAGGGAAGATAACCCCCCAGACCATGGCTCCCTAGGTGAAGGTTCTTTGGCCAAGGTTCCCAAAGGAAGCCCCCAGCAATCCCGGGGATCCCGACGACCCTGATGGTGATGGCCTGCCCTCGGGGGGAGCAGATGGGGACCCGGCTGACCCAGCTGACGATGGTAGCAAGCTCATACGTCAACTCCTTACAACCCTTGCCAAACCTTGCCCCATGGAAACCCAAGCTAAAGTCAAAGAGCCTGATACTTACAATGGCACTGATCAGGCTAAGCTTTGTACCTTTTTCTTGCAATGCCTGCTTAATTTTAGAGATCACCTGATTGCCTTCCTGATGGGAGCCTCTAAGATCCAGTACACCATCCCTTACCTTACTGGTTCAGCTTTACAATACTTTGAACCCACAATCCTTGGTGAACTTGTTCCTGAGCCTATATGGCTCCAGGATTGGGACAGCTTCAAGAGTGAACTCAAACTAAACTTCGCTCCATTCAATAATGCTGCTCAAGCTGAGATTGACCTTGAAAAAATTGTCATGAAGGAGCATCACAAGGTTGCACATTACTTCATCAAGTTTTCCTGAGCTTCAACCCAAACTGAGTGGAATGATGCAGCACTCCAACACTTTGCTTACAAGGGCCTCACAAAACAAATCAAGGATGACTTACTCTATTTCCTGAGATTCATGAGCTTGGCTGAGCTTTGAGGCTTTGCCCTTGAGTGTGACAGCTGTTACTGGAAACAGAAGGAATACAATACTATCACAGCCCACGGTAGTCAAAACACTAACCGACCTTCCAACCAGTCTAGCAGTTCCACTAACCCAAAGAACTGTAACAAGACTAACTCAGGTAAAGGTTCAGCTAACAACAGTAACAATGTGGCAAATGCGTGAACCACGCTCAACCTTACCAACAAGCTCGGTAAGGCCAGCAAACTGCTCCCTGACGAATGACAATGTTGGATCAACCAAGGACTTTGCTTGCTTTGTGGCATCAAGGGCCATATGGTCAAGGACTGCCTGAAGGCAAACAAGAAACCTAATGACAGTAACAGTTCACCTGGAACTAAAGGCAGGTCCAACAAAACTTCAGATATGAAGACTGACTCGGCTTTGACCTTGGAGCCAAAAAAATAATCAGCAACCTCGGAACCACATGACCTGAGGATTGTGGTGACCTCAGCCATGTATTTAGACTCAGTGCCGTTTCTGATTCCTTGTCCAAAGACTCTCTTTATGTAGATTTAACTTCATCCCTAATCTCCATGGTCTCTTTTGTAGCATTGATTGACTGTGGTTCCTCCGATTGTTTATTGAATCCAAGTTTGTAAAGAAATATGCCTTGACTACCTATCCTGTTACACCACTTCTGTTAAAACTATTTGATGGTAGCACTAACACTACTATTACCTGAGCTTTAGATCTCCCTATCTGGTTCCCGACCGGCGAAGGACACTCAGTTACTTTCTATGTAACCTCACTCAACTTGAGTTGCTTGGTGGTACTTGGCCACAACTGGCTCGCCCACTACGATCCATTGATTGACTGGGCATTGGGCAGTATTACCTTCAAGGCCTCCAAACTGTTATGAGGTAGTTTTAGATGTATGTTATGATCACTGGTTGTATATGGAGTACGGTTATCTGGCCTCTGTCTGGGATCCATGGGTGATAGGTCGAGTTTCTGGGACAGACTAGCGTAGTATGATAGGATAGTATGTCAATGTTCAGAGGGCAATACTGAGTGGTCTAGAAGCAAGAGATTGGACGATAATGACTGATTTGGTGGCTCCGACATGGGCTATGTTTGAGTGCAAGAGGGAAACAAATATTTTTGTCTAATTACAACACAACAACTACTGGCTACTTATATGTATGTAGCCAACCTAGCTACTGTGAGATGCAGGGAGAGATTTGATGAAGTGAAGGGTGGGAAATACTTCACTATCCAGAAGCGGCCTCGACTTGGTCATGGAAATAGAATGGAGCGAGCGGAATGGATGGTTGCCTAATCAAAGCACATGTACGTACTGCAGTCTTGGTCAAGTCGTATGGATGGGTGTAGGCCATAGTGAATGGATTGAAGCAGGGTGGATTGGGATAGTATGGATGGCATGGGGAGAGGGATTGATATACACGGGGCCGTTATAGACCAGTGATGTAGCGAAGGATTGGAAGAAGGGGTATCGTATCTGGCGTGAATGGCGCTGGCGGTTGTGGGGTACATACTGGTATTAATTGACCGGCGATCTGTTTCAATATTTGCAACACAAACCAACTCTGGTCCCAGCAACCTTGGTGACTTCGGCTTGCTCCACTACACTTCGGATGATGACCTCACCTCCAGCCTCCGAACCTCCACTGCCACCTCCGAAACAGGTAGCACCTCTCATTTCCCTAGTCAATTCTCCTGCATTCTTATGCGCCAGCCGGCCAGAAGGATCTGAGGTGTTCCAACTCAACCTTGCATCACCCGAACTACTCACCCAAGCTTTGACCTCGGCCTGGGGGAAACCCTGGGCTATTGGAAGGTATATGAAAATATGTTCCCAAAGCTTACCATGATTTTGCAGGTGTGTTCAGCAAAGCCTGAGCTGATACACTAGCACCACACTGTCCTTACGATCTCAAGATTAATCTTGAAGAAGGGACTGCTCCTCCAATTGGCCCTATTTATTCACTTTCAGCTTCCGAGCTGAAAGCACTCTGTGAGTTTATTGACGAGCATTTGAACATGGGATTCAATCAACCTACTTGGTCTCCACATGGAGCTCCTGTGTTGTTTATCAAGACAAAGGATGGGTCATTATGGTTATGCATTGACTTCCAAGGTCTTAACAAGATCTCTAAGAAAGATTGCTATCCATTACCACTCATCACTGACCTATTAGATGTTCTGAAGCAAGCTCACATATACACCAAAATTAACCTCAGACATGCGTACCACCTCATCCGAATTGCAGAAGGAGACAAATGGAAAATGGCCTTCAGAAATTCTTGTGGGTCCTTTGAATGGTTAGTTATGCCTTTCAGCCTCACTTATGGACCCGCTGCTTTTCAGAGGTTCATGAATGTCATATTTTCTGACCTGCTCGATGTATGTGCGGTGATTTACTGGGATGACATACTCATCTACTCCAATGACTCATCCTTGCACGAGCTTCATGTCAAAGAAGTACTTCAGTGACTTCCAAAACATGGCCTATTCGCCTGAGAAGACAAGTGCAAGTTTCACCAAACTATGGTTGAATTCCTCAGCTACATCCTCTCCCCTGAGGGGCTCACTATGGATGAAGCCAAGTTTAAAGTCATCCAAGATTGGCCTAAACCTCAGAAGGTCTGCGACATCAGTCCTTCCTTGGATTCGCCAACTTCTACCGGTGTTTCATTCACAACTACTCCACCGTTACTCTACCCCTCACAAGGCTTACTTGCAAGGGTACCCCTTGGAACTTCGGTGAGGATTGTCGACATTCCTTTGAAGGCTTTTACTACTGCTCCTTCCTATATTGACCCATTGGATTCCTGAACAACCCTTGATAGTAGAGACAGATGCCTCGGATTACACTCTTGTGGCAATGCTCTCGCTCTGAACCTTGGAAGGTGAGGTTCACCCAATCACCTTCCATCCCCAAACTTTCACTTCAACTGAGCTTAACTATGATGTTCATGATAAGGAACTCATGGCCATATTTGTAGCTTTCTAGCAGTGGTAACACTACTTGGAAGGCTTGGCCAACCCTGTCGACATTATAACCAACTACAAGAACCTCGAATACTTTTCAACTACAAAGTTGTTAACATGTGAACAAGCTCACTGGTCCAAATACCTTACTCAGTTCAACCTCGCAATCCATTTTCAACCTGGTCATCTTGGTACCAAGCCTGACTTGCTCACTATGTTAAGTTCGTGGACATTACCCGGAACTTTGGAGGTCGGAGACCTGGAGGTTGGACTTCGAAGTAATGCAAGGGGGGTAGGGACTTGGCTTCAACTTATGGGTTGCGCCACCTACTATCGTTCGGTCCCTAATTTCGGAGATCGGAGGTTCAGAGGTTAGCCGGAGGTTCAAACTGGGAAGTATCACTAGTGGTATCTAACTACAGAGATAGTGATGCAAGAAGACTGGAGGTTGGTAACAAGGAAATAAGTTGATATTTGAACTAAAGAATGGATACAAGATTGGAGGACTATTAATACCTCGTATCCTAATTGTATCCTAAGAATGTGTAACAAGAAAGACATAAACGTAGAACAAGAAGGATATAAGAGTTGAATAATAATTGGAGTTTGGAATAGGATTGGAGGTTCGTATTGAGTGAGGTACAAGTATTCTACTTTGGGTTGTGAATGAGGATTATAATAAGGAGGCAAATGTCATAACTGCTGTTCTACACATCCCAAATTCAGCGAATTCTGTTGATCTTCCCAGTGTTCTTTTGATCACGATGATATCCACAAGGCCTCCACAGTCTATCCCAACCCTATTCAATGGTCGCCAAACATGATCTTCGCTATTATATCACTATACTTCACCTTCGTTTCACATTATTCACATCCCCCTTGTAGCATGCAGGGTCATTGAGTGAGAGTAGAAGTCTGGTCTAGCCAACGGGTTTCACTCTTAGGTCCCATCAACTACCTCACTCCATGAAGGTGTGGTTTGATCCTTACTCTGTCTTCCGGCATGTGTTATGACTCTAGAGTACTCTAGCCCCTCTCGATTCGTCCCCCCCTGCATAGGCTTTTACTATAAGTACTGCTATTTCCGCCTGTATAAGTCTCTAGTTCAATTATCATACGTCTACCTTGTTATTTGACCTCTTACTAGTAGCAAAAACCTTAGTACAATGACCCACTGCCTCATTGGTAGTTGTATCCAATGGTGAGCTCAAACCTTTGATCTTCTTTGCTATGCCCCCTTAGGGGCATTGCCAAGACCGCTATTCGCAGCACTTCACAGGAGTGTTCAGATCAGCAAAAGGAACACCTGAACTGGGGTGACCTTTCCTTGAGGATGTGCGCGATTCATTGCATACTACTCCTGGGTTATTCACTATGACTGTAGGCCCATGTTGGAATTACACTGACGTTATATCTTTACTCTGAAATTCAATCTTGACAGCAAACAACAAGAACCAAAACGGAACATAATAGTCACTTCAGGGTTCGGAGGTCTGAAGGTTCGGAGTTTTGGTGTTAGATCTCAGGGATCTAACAGTATCTCCCCTTTAAGGGCAGAGCCCACGAGGCCCATGGAAATAACCATGGGAATATAAATCAGAGATCCAGAAATCAGTATAAGAATAAAGGGGGTCCAGAAGAACTTAGTAAAAAGTTCCCATAAGCCAAACATCACCACACACACTGACCCTAACCCATGTCCGGAACTCCTACGCCATTGTCTGACCTCGCCTGTAGGGTGGCAGAGCTCCGAAAGGAGCTCAAAAGAGCCCAGGCTGAAGAGGCAAGGAGAGCAGAGGGAGAGGCCAATAAGAGGGCCGAAGAGGATGAACGGAGGAAGGCTGAGGAGGTGGAGAAGGAGTGGAGGGCCAAAAAGGCTTAGAGGAGAGCAGAAGAGGAGAAAACTTGGAGGGAGGCAGCAGAGCAAGTGGTGGCAGAGGAGAAGCAACAGCTTGAGGCAGAGGAGCACTGAAGGCAAGTGGCCTTTAATGAGGCACTTTGGAGGAGACGAGCGGAGGAAGAGAAGAGGAGGCAAACAATGTGGGATGAAGAGCGTCGGAGGGCTGAGGAAGGTCTGGGACCTGCAGAGGTTCTGGAGGTTGGTCCTAGTGCCCCGAGGACTGGAGCATCAGAGGTCCATGCGCCAGCCCCAAATAAGGAGAAGGCAGAGCAGACCTTTGGGTTTGCAATAGCTGCTGGAAGAGGGCAGTCAAGTGTGAGTGGGAGGAAAGGGGTAAAGGTGAGTGACCAGTGGCTATCTTGTACACTGACTAACTTTCCTGTAGGAACGTCATGTTGTGCATGTCGGGACTGAAAGGTCCAATACATAGTTGGGTCGGAGACCATGACTCTAAAGAAATGCAGACGGACAGAGAACGACGGTGGTGATCAACCATCGAAGAAAACAAGGGTTGAGGTCATAGTCCCTGGGTTGGTAAAGCCTGGGGGAACTCTGAGAATGTTGGAGTTCAAGAAGGGACTCCTAGAGTCTCTGGTTCACATTGGTGAAGAGGTCCGAGGCCTCCAGAAAGTGGAGGAGAGAAACAGACGGAGCCTAGAAGGGCTTTATGGGCCCATCATGAACCTTATGTGGAAAGACTTAGACTCAGATGCGGACGTGGAGTCAGAGTCGGAGTTGGAGGACTGGTAGGGAGAGCTGAGGGACTTGGAGGATGAGGTTCTCCAGGATAAGAGAGGTTCAGGGTCCGGAGCGTCGGATGATGCGGAGTCTTCAGTAGACATGGAGATTTTGGATAGGGAGGAGGAAACCTTGCAGTAAATAATTGACCATAATGATGACTTGCTTTTTGGAACTGCATGAAACTTAACAATGAGCAAGTGGTAAAGGTCTAGGTTTTAAAGGCTACGCTTGGTGAAAGTCCAAAGTGATTTCCAAGGCATGTCCGAGCTTGGAGGCTGGGAGCCATGAAGTCTCTTCATCTGTGCCTTCGTATCCAGCCCATTTGACCAAGTACAGCAACTTGCACTTGCGTCGTTTGTCTATCCTAGAGTCTAAAATCTCGAAGATCTCATACTTAGGTTCTCCATTGATGATGATCGAAGGGTCTGGTGTTGGAGATTGGTTTGGAAACTCATTCGGAGTTGTGGCTTCAAGCATTGAGACATGGAATATGGGGTGAATGGATCGCATGCTGTCCCGGAGTCAGAGGGTAAAGGACACGGATCCAACTTGAGCTATGATCTCAGAGGGACCTAAGAACTTCTCTGAAAGCTTCTTTGACGGTCTTGTAGTTCGGATGTGGTCGGATTGAACAAAGACCTTATCACCTACTTGGAAGTTTGGAGGTGGGGTTTGGTGTTGGTCTGCAGAGGTGGAGTACCATTTCTGTGCTTCAGAGATAATGGTTCGAAGGTGTTGGTTTAGCTCATCAAGATCCACAGTGAAGTCTCTTGCTTTGGTGGAAGCAAGGTCTCGCTCTGGATGTACAGAGATGTTTGGGTGGTAACTCTTGTTGGCAAAGAAGGGCTATATGCCAGTGATGGCATTTGGAGAATTGTTGTATGCAAATTCTGCAATCGGAAGGAGATTGGACCAGTTGTCTTGCTGGTAGTTGCAGTAGATTCAGAGGTACTGTTCTAGGGATTGATTCATGCATTAAAGATGCACTAACAGGAATAATACCTATTAGCCTGTATGCAACAGTCCTTATACCCGGATGGTCTATAATGCAGTCATTCATGGGCAAAGAGACTACAGCTGTGGGTTGACTGGTACTGAGAACAAGTCGTATAACCTGAAGAACTAGGATATAATGCAAGTGACTTCTTGTGGTGATCGCCCTGCTTCGTGTGACGTATGACGTAAACTTGTGACGTGTGACTTGTGACGTATGCGCGGCTATGTCCTGTGACAAAGCTTCGACTTGGTGCCCTAAACTTGGGACTTGACTTGGACTTGGATGTAGACTTAAGAGAAACTTGACTGAGAACTGAACTTGACTTGTTATTGTACTGAGAGACCAAGCCCTTTATATACACATCCCCAAGCTACAATGATGTCATGCACTGCGATGGGTTGAGTCATATGATGAGCAAGCAGGTCTGAGTCAGGATGAGTAATGGCGAGAACACAAAACACAAAAGGGGAAACAGGGGAGAAATTACAATAGTGAAAGTAAGCGAGAATGTGTCAGATAGGGGTAAAGTATAGTCAATGAGTAATAAAAGATCCAAAAATAGAACAAGTATGAGTCATAACAAGAAAAGACTAACTAAAATAGAAACAAGGTGAGTCATTCTGAAATGAAGTGAGTCATAATAAGAGCACTATAAATATCCACCAATCATAGTCGTACAAATGGTCCACTTTCTCTGAGATGAGTCATGGCATTAGTTGGCACAATTGAGTCATATGAGTGAGGGTGATGAATCAATAACAGAAATAACTCCTGAGCTTCTCCTTGATCCACTCCCATGATAGAACGTGAGGGGAAGACAGTTGTATATGGTCTCGAGCAGCTCTATGATGAAGGTTGAGTCAGATTGACGTGGGAGGGTTGGTTGGGTATGGAGCCCAGAATTCTGCCTCGTATTCTTCCCTTCCTTCATTGTGAATGACCTTGCCCGTGTATCCAAGGAATGTAAACAGCTGTGCATCGTCTTGGAAAAACACAGAATCTCCAATGGCATATGATTTCGGAATAGAGGAATGTGACTTCTTCATTGAGAGCCGTGCTGCTTTAGGTGATTGGGGGTAAAGCATATGATGAAGCTCGGCGTGTCTTTGAATATCTTCCGAATCGAGTGACCATCATGATAATGAGGGCGATGTTGGGGAGTCAATGGTCTGAAGGGGAATAGAGTTTGAAGCTGCGTTGTTGATGGACGGCATGGGGATAACAATGAACTGATAATTGATGGGGTATGGCTGAGTCGACTGGCTGGGCTGAACTGAGATGATGGAATAAGCTGAGATGAAATAGACGCGTGTGGAGCTTGGAGTTTTCAAAGACTCCTCGGAGTTTGAAGCTTTTAGATGTGTTTCGTACAATTTTCCTTCAGCGTTCAGTCTTTCCATCGCCTTCGGGGTGGTATCCTGATATGAAGTGAAATTTCATGTTGAGAGCCTTTCCAAGTGATCAGAAAAAGGAGGACATGAACTCCAAGCCTCGGTCAGAGGTCACGTGCGAGGGAACTCCGTGCTTGGAGAAGACATGGAGGATGAATAGCTTAGCTAGAATCGGAGCAGTGATCGTATCGAAGGTCGGAATGAAGATTGACTGCTTGGAGAGTCGATCAACAATAACAAGGATGGTGTCATATCCAGAGGAAGGAGGAAGCTTCTTGATGAAATCCATGGAGATAGAGTTCCAAGGTCATTCTGGAATAGGGAGTTGCTTTAACAAGCCATATGGACGATGTCTCTGTGACTTTGAGTGCATACATGTAGTGCAGGACTTAACATAGGACTTAATGGAAGTTTGGAGTTTGGGCCAAACATAGTCTCGTCGGACCAGCTCCAAAGTTTGGTTTTGTCCGAAGTGTCCAGAGATTGGATGATCATGCTTATACTGTAGTACTCGTAGTTGGAGATCATTGCTGTCCGGTACATAGATCCAGTTGTCTAGTAGGAGATGTCCTTCGGGACTGAGGGTCCATCATCCTATTGGGTTACTTAGGTGGTCTGCTAAGGTTGGATTGGAATTGACGGAGGTTCAGATATCAGAGTGGAGCTGGTCAATATCCATGGTGATGGCTGCGTGGAGTACAGGGGCGCAGAGTAATGTAGCTCTGAGTGACGAGATGAGTTGTTTGGAGGTGAATACTGGTTGGAGGTTGTGCGGATTGATGGTTGCATAATCGCTTTCCCCCTCTTTAAGGTAGATGTCCCATCGTCTAGTTAAAGCATCAGGTTTGGTTCCAAGGCGTCTGGGGCAGAAGTGTATAACCATGTTGAATTGAGACAGGTATTTGGACCATTGGAATTGTCATTGTGTGAGGAGCTTTGTCATATAAAAGTATTCCAGGTTCTTGCGATCAGTAACAACACTGATTGGATTCGGAGATCCTTCAAGGTAGTGTTGCCAGACCTTAAATGCTTCAAAGATTGCCATTAGTTCCTTATCATGGACATCATAGTTCCATTCTGCAGAGGAAAAGGTCCAAGAGTGGAACACAATTGCATGTATTTCATTGTCATCTGGAGATGTTATTGAGAGGATGGCAGCGAGAGTGTAGTTGGAGGCACCGGTTTCAAGGATAAGAGGAGCTTTGGGTATCCAATGCTGAAGGATCAGAGTGGTGGTAAAAGCCTTCTTGAGTGCATTGAATGATTCTCGGCATTCTTCAGAGAAGACCCACAGAGCACCTTTCCGGGTGAGATGTGTCAGCGGAACTACTAGGTTGGAATAGTTGAAAATGAAATGCCTATAGAAATTGGCAAATCCGAGGAAGGACTGGATGTCCTTGACCTTTCTTGGTTCAGGCCAAACTTGGATAACTTGCACCTTTGCGGTGTCCATCGTGAGTCCGTTTGGAGACATAATGTATCCGAGATACTCAACGGTGTCTGCGTGGAAAAGGCACTTGTCAGCTTGGGAGTACAGGTTGTGTTGTCGGAGCCTTCGGAGTACTTCTTGGACATGCTTTTGGTGCTGATCCGGGTCATCGGAGTAGATGAGGATGTCATCCAGGTATACTAGAATGCATACATCCAACATGTCAGCAAAGATGTCGTTCATAAAATGTTGGAAAGCAGTGGGTCTGTTGGTAAGTCCAAAAGGCATAACATGCCATTCAAACAATCTGTATCAAGTTTGGAATGCAGTTTTCCATTCATCACCCTCACAGATTCAGATGAGGTGGTAGGCATGTCAGAGATCAATCTTAGTATAGATACAGGCCTTGCATGGCGTATCTAGAAGATCGGAGATGTGAGGCAAGGGGTATCAGTTCTTCTTGGTGATTTGGCTAAGGCCTCAGAAGTCAACACATAGGTGGAGTGATCCGTCCTTTTTCTTGGTGAAGACCACTGGAGCACTGCACAGGGACAGAGTGGGGCGGATGAAATCCCGGGTTAGATGTTCTTCCAGGAATTCTCAGAGGGTCTCGAGTTCTTTCTGGGAGAGGGAGTAGATCAGACCAAATGGTGGGGTCGTTCCTTCTTCCAGTTTGATCTTGAGATTATAAGGCTGATGGGATGCAAGCTTGTCGGCCTTGGCCTTGCTGAAGACATCTGTGTATTCACAGTACTCTTCCAGGACACCACTCATATTGACCGGAGTTTTGTCCAAGTCGAGCTTGTCCAGTCTAGAGATAAGGAGCTGGAATGTTTGCATGTCTTCCATTCTGGATACACAGGCAAATGCTGCTGCACTGATCATAGTGATCTTTGGAGCAATGAGTGGGGTCAGAATTTCAGATGAGATTGGAGCTGGAGCTACTGTCTCTGTAGGTGCCAAAGATTCAGCCTGTAATGGAGCACAGAACGAGATACTGCCCAAAGCCCAGTCAATCAACAGATTGAAGTGGATGAGCCAGTTGTGTCCTAGTACTGTGGAACAGCTGGAATCCAATGAAGTCACATAGAACATCACGGAGTGTTGTTCCCTACAAGGAAAACAGATTGGAAGGTTGATGGCTTGATGGATGATGTTGTTGGTCGTACAGTCAAAGAGTCGGAGTGGGATTGGAGTGATGTCATATGCTCAGAGTTTGTGTTCCGAGATGAAGGTGGATTCGAGGAAACTGTGTGTCGAGCCAGAGTTGACAAGGGTTAAAAACAGAGTGTTCAGAATGAGGTGAGAGGTTAGGCGAAGTGTCAAGGAGTTTGGACTAAAAAGAGCAGATGCGTTGAGTTGGACTACTGGGGTCACACCAGGAGTTACAATGCAGTCCTCCTTTGGTGTGAGGTTCGGAGGGCTGCTCAAGAATTTTTTGACTCTGGCATGGACTTAGTGTCAGAGGTTGTCTTCTTGGTAGCCTTGGCAGTTGAAGCAGCACATGCCTTCGTGGCAGCGGCAGATGCTTGAGAGCATTCCTTGGCCATATGTCCGGTTCTTCCACAGAACAGACACTGGTTGTTGTTGAGATGGTGTTGTTGTTCCTGAGTCGTCAACTTGCCATCCTTACTGAGCTTCGAGGCGAGGTCAGGAGTTCGTTGTGGTTGTCCAGAGGATCTGGAGGCTCCGGACTGATTACTGGAGTTTACTGCCTTCAGAGTGTTTGGAGGCCTCTTGTCAGTATTTGTAATGGTGTTTGCGGTGGCCTTCCCTTTGTCAGGTCAGTTGTTGGGTTTGGTGGTTGTGGCTTCCCGTGTAATTTTGGAATGTCGCTCCCAATAGTGGGCATTGATGGTTTGCACCATAGTTTGGAGTGCGGCAAGGGTATTGGGCTTGCCCATTTGAGAGACTTTGTCCTTGATTTGAGCTGGGAGTCCATTATAGAGTTGTTGGCGTAAGTCATCATCACCCCATTGGACTCTAGTAGTGTGTCTGTTGAAGTCAATGAGATACTTGGCAACTCATTGGTTGTCATGCATTTGGAGGTTTTCGAGTTCTACCTCGGCTTCAGCTTCGGGGTTGTAAGGTCCAAAGTTGGTTCAGAGTTTGGACTCAAACTTGGCCCAGTTATTCAGCCAGGATGGGGGTTGGTTGGGGGAGATTATTGCTGGTTCAAACCAGTCGAGTGCTGTCCCCTTGAGGTACGACAATGTGTAAGTTATTTTGGTGGTATCGTCAGAGAAGGCTTCTGATCTATCACGAAAATTCAGATAGTAGTGAATTAGAAAAGGTTGGAGCTTGTGAGTATCAGCTCTGTCGTAGGGTTCCAGTTCTTGGACTTTTGTCTGGGCAGAGGATGCCTTAGGGGCTGAGAGGTTCTTGGCTAGCATAGTGATGGCTTTGGCCAAGTTTGGGGGTTCAACTCCATTGTCTGAGTTGTCTTGTTCTCGGTCAAAAGGGTTGGTCAGGGATTGGTGAGGTATGTGGTGTACCTTGTTGGGATGCTGGATATCTTCGATGGAGGCGTGACTAGCCCGTGGCAAAGGTTCATCGAATGAAGGGAGACCAGCTCGGGCCATGCTTCTGATAACAGCTTGGGGAGGCATGAATGATAAAGGTAGTGAGTTCGAATATACTGTTAAGTTCGCAGACGTTACCCAGAACTTTGGAGGTTGGACTTCGAAGTAATGCAAAGGGGGTAGGGACTTGGCTTTAACTTATGGGTTGCACCACCTACTATCATTCGGTCCCTAATTTCGGAGATTGGAGGTTCAGAGGTTAACTGGAGGTTCAATCTTGGAAGTATCACTAGTGGTATCTAACTACGGAGATAGTGATGCGAGTAGACTGGAGGTTGGTAATAAGGAAATAAGTTGATATTTGAACTGAAGAATGGATACACGATTGGAGGACTTTTAATACCTCATATCCAAATTGTATCCTAAGAACGTGTAACAAGAAAGACATAAACGTAGAACAAGAAGGATATAAGAGTTTGTTAGATCCCTGAGATCTAACACCGAAGCTCCGAACCTTCGGACCTCCGAACTCCGAAGTA
>QFFB01004592.1:6111-22503 GCA_003316465.1 Ramaria cf. rubripermanens
GTGAATACTCAAGGTGGGAGCCGTGGCAGTGCGCTGCAGGCAGCGGCGTTAGGGGGCCACTATTCGACTGTCCAGTTGCTCCTAGAGAGGGGCGCGGATGTGAATACTCAAGGTGGAGAGCATGGTAGTACGCTGCAGGCGGCGGCATATAACGGTCATGAAATGATCGTTCAGCTGCTCTTGGAGAGGGGCGCGGAGGTGAATCCTCAAAGTCAGGAGCATGGGAGTGCGCTGGATGCGGCGGCGTATAATGGTCACGTTACGACAGTCCTACTGCTCCTAGAGAGGGGCGCAGAGGTGAATGCCCTGGACGGAGCGTATGGGAGTCCGCTTCAAGCAGCTGCATTTGAGGGCCATGATACGACAGTCCTGCTACTTCTGGACAAGGGCGCGGACGTGAATGCTCCGGGCAGATATGCTAGTGGTGCGCCGGAGGCGGCAGCGTCTAATGGTCACGGTACAATTGTTCGGCTTCTCCTAGAAAAAGGTGCGGATGTAAATGCACAAGGAGGATGGTATGGCAATGCGCTGCAAGGAGCGGCGTTTGAGGGTCGTGATGCGATGGTCCAGGTGCTCATAGAGAAGGGAGCCGACATCAACGCTCAAGGTGGATTCTATGGCGGTGCGCTGCAGGCGGCAGCGGTGGGTGGCCACGATGCAATTGTCTCGTTGCTACTGGAGACGGCCGCCGCGAACCCGAGCATGGCACCACCAGAGTTGAAGTTGGTGCGTTTCTCGCCCTCTGCTAGATCTCTCCTGCCTTTCTGCCTCCCGATGCCCTCTATCCACACACCTCGTCCTAATTCCTCCCTTTTACAATAGGGCTCAGGCTGGGCTGTGACCTTCAACAAGCCTGTTCCGCAGCGTCGAGTAGACGCAACTTTATTGCCTAAACTATTACATGATCATGAGGAATATTGGTGAGTCGCGGTGACTGAGTTTTTTTCCTTTTCTTGGGTTTGATGGCTGGATCACGCTTCAATTGGATTTATCCCTATGGATGGATTAGGATTTGATTCCATTCATATCATTTGTCTTATAACATTCGTCTAGTACTTGCCTAACGCTGCATCTTCCAGCTCCGTATGGTGTGTACGCTTCTCAGCCGATGGGCGGTACATCGCGACTGGGTGCCCATATCGGCGCAGATATACGACACGACGACAGGCGCAACGACTTGGTGAGCGATCATCTTTTCTTTTGTGTCATCCGTTCCCCTGAACCGCCCCTCCCTTTTGCTCTCATTTCCCTCGCACAATGTCTACACTCGCACCAGTGTGCTCGTGGATGACACCGCTCTCGGATACCTCTGCATAAGCCGCATATGCCTCAGCCCTGACGGGAAGCTCCTCGTGACTGGCGCAGAGGATCACAAGATTAGAGTGCGTGTTTCATTCGTGTCGTTCGCTGATATCCTTCATTGACCCCTTCACCTTCCCCTTGATTCCGTCTTATTCCTGCAATCCGCGCTCATCCATGGATCATGCGTTTCCTCTCACCTGCACATTTACCTCTCACCACCCACACATCCCTTCACCGCACTTCACCCTCAGGTATGGGACATTGCGAACGGGCGCATCCTCTCCATCTTCGAGGGCCATCAAGGCATGATCTCCTCCCTCGACTTCTCCCGCGACGGCCGCCTCATCGTGTCTGGCTCCTGGGACAACACCGTACGCATCTGGAGTATGGAGACCGGGCAGCACAAGACGCTGTCATTGTCGATCACGGTGCCGGTGGGTGTGCGTGTTCTTGTCACTTATCGTCGCGTGTGGCATGTTGATATACATTGTGTTTATATGGGCGGTGTTTACGGGTGGGTATGTTGTGTTTGTGTGGATTGTGTCGTGGATATATGTAGATCGGGGCGCAGGTATTCTCCGTCGCCATCTCCCCCGACGGATGCCTTGTCGCCGCTGGTTACTTCGACTCCATCGTGCGTCTTTGGGATGTCCAAACGGGGAAACTCGTCGAGCACCTCGTGGGGCACGACCACTACGTGGAAAGCGTGGCGTTCACATCTGACGGAATGGGCCTCGTGAGCGGGAGCTGGGACCGGACGGTGAAGCATTGGGATTTGAGGCCGTTACTAAGGAGTGCACAGGGATGGGCGTTGATGCAGTCGTATGAAGTAGGTACAGAGGAAGTAGATGTAGAGGCCGCAGGCTCGGCGCTCAAGGAGGAAGGCGGCCAGAATGAAGGGGTGCGTGCGTGTACAGTCGAGTTTATGGGACATAAGGTGCGTGGCAGGTCATTCGCCCTGCATTTCCCTTTGCTTGTTGTCGGAACTCTTAATCTTCACCCTTCGCGAGAGGTGATGCTCATGAGTATGGATCTAGGATGAAGTGACCTCCGTCGCCGTGTCGCACGACAACCAGTGGGTCGTATCTGGCTCAAGTGACAGGTCAGTGCGGTTCTGGGACTTGCGCACGGGGGAAGCGCATCTCATACTGCACGGACACATGTATAAAGGTACGTCCCAGCGCGTTTGCATGCGTGCGCGGCGCTCATTTCTCGTCGCTCAATATGTGCGCGCATTCCCCCACGTATAGTTAAATCTGTCGCTCTGAGCCCGACCGGAGGCATGCTAGCTACAGGCGGCTTTGACGGGCGCGTGAGGTTATGTGCGTACCTCACTCATTCACATAAGACATTGACACTGATGCTGATGAATCAACTCGCAGGGAGTTATGGAGCGCTATAATGACAGTGCTTGAGAATATATAACCTTCAATAATGGCAGTGGTGTTTCTCTTCTCTCAGTCGCATTCGGTTTTTGCTTTTCTCTTGTGCCTTTTTCTGAATAGACCGACTCACAAGAACTGTTCTTTGCATGATGGTTCTCTTCGTTGTTTGTTTATCATATACTGGGCGCCGCAGATGACTCTAGATGTATTTACGAGCAACAGCGCACACTATTCGTAGTTGCTTCCTTGGAAGGTCAGATTTGTGCAACGGGGTAATACAAACAGATGCTATCTAGATTGAGTGTTGTGGATCGAACTCACTGGAGCTTGGTGTGTTGATGATCAACAGCGATGCCCTAACTTGAACTATGAGCTGCGCCAATACGCATTCGGCCGTCATTGACTATATGGCGTACGCTGTGTAAAACAGTTAGGGCTCTTGGGTGAAATATTGCATTTTATGGGACGTTCGGACTTGGTACACTTTGAGAAAGGCGGCATAAGTGTGGGCGTGCAAGCTTGATAATTGCATCGAGGGCCGACATGGTGATATATATGCTATAGTGTCATCATGCAGGACGGCAACGATACAGAATAAAGACACGCTTTCGAGAAACATACTATTATACCCTGCCACCGTGATGAGAAGCAACTCAAGTCTGTGAGCTGTAACCCTTAGCCTAGAAATATATAGGCTGGTGCTTACCCAACAAGCATAAGCAGAATTCATTGGCGATACTGATTAAAAGGGGTTAGTAAACAGTGGCTGACGTGCGGGAGGAAAGACAAAGTACGGAGTTAGAATAACTCTAGGTGGAGGGAACGGCTTTTTGAAGAAAGTGTGAAACATGGGCGGATAAATTATCGCTTCGACGTACGTCGACCGCCCGTGCTACTCCGAAAGACACCCGCTTGAATTATCCATAACAGAACCACGTCCTCTCCTTCCTCTCATGATATACTAACTCAATAGCGAAAGGAAACGAAAAGGCGAGGAGAATGTAACAGGAATGGGCGAGGAAGGCGAAGAAGAAAAAATATTCCAATACTCACTAATGCGTCACACATCACCGAGCAAAAATCAGTGTCGCGCACGCCGAGTGGTGAGTCTGCAAGACACAGGCGCTTGAATCCTAGACGGGTTACTTCATGGACATACGCGCACCATGGTAAGGACATGATGCTGACTGAGAACATTAAAGACATGCTACTTACACCAGTGTTACCGACACAGCGGCCGTAGATACAAATTCCGGTGGTGAGGTATACCTCCTCATCAAGAGTAAGTTTTGCGACGGAGGTGCGTGCCTTCGTGACGGCACTGGTCCAGTCAGCGTCACCAGACACATTTTTTGAGACGATGTTTGGCGAGAAAGCAAAGCAGAGTGAGAAAGGGACTTAAGGGTGAGCTGATGGAAAACATACAATAGGAGAGACCCATTCCAAACCTTGGCGGGGGGTCCAGGATGCATGTAATCATGTTGGCACATACAGACACAAGTAGCAGACTACTGCCAAGATCAACAAGACCATCGGGGGCAAGCATGGTCGAATGACTGTCCGAAATAAGCATAGGAGGCAAGGAGCAATCAAAGAAAGGGAAGTCAAAGCGGGTTAATAGAATACAGATAAGCGGATAACCCTACTATGCAAGGGGAAAACCTCCTAGGTGACATAGCATTGTGTCCAGGACACAATCCTGAAAGCTCAAAATAACAAAATAAGTGTACAATGATTGAATGGCACGTACTCACCATCCATGAACCACACAAGCTTTCCGTACTCATACCATAGCTTTGAGGATATCATTCCACGTTCCGTTCACAACTTATTTTCACATACAAAGCTGCGCTAGAATGAGAGGCCATATGCATTCCCAATCCACCAGCTATGCATTCTCCTGAAGAATAAGTTTCTTGGCAGCGACCGATCACGGGTTGATTGCGCAGCCGAATGGCACGGGAGGACTGAATGGCCATCAATGTATAGTTGCGACCACAATGAAGATTTGACAAACTGTCATTTCCACTGTTGTCTCTGGATGGCGTGATATTAAACACACTCAAGATCAAAGCCACAGCAATAAATATGCCTACCCTAGCTACCCCAGAACGTCTCTATAAACCCTAACCCCAACCCCGGCGTATCCTTGAGACACTGGACGGCCTGGTGCGCGTCTCGCTCCAATCTGCGATTTTCTCTTCGGCAGCAGAGCTCATAAACGACCTTGTAGTAATTCTGGGCGGCAGCTGTGGGGTCAACGGAGGCACGGGTAGGACATTCATGGAATTTTTCGCGAGAACATCTTTCTAGTACACGTACACGCTTGAAATGGTGTTTGATGTATGCGGGTAGGTATACTGTAGATTGCTCGAGTCACGTGTCACATTCCCCTTCGAGCCGAGCCAGTTATGTCACGCATCACAACCCATGGCGAGCCGTCTCCAGGTTGGTTCGTCACGGTAGTTTTGGCAAAAAATCATCACAAACGATGAAAAAAATTTTCCAGCCACATAAACCGTTAAACTTGTCATGGAATACTTCTTTCCATGCTCTCAGCTCTTCAGTCACATGGCTGCTCAGAGCAACAGGTGTCACGTTAGGGGTCACGGTGAAACTTTTATATCACGCAAAAAGGGTCCGAGCCATTGGTCGAAAGTCTACAGTAGAGTACTTACTGTATATATGTTACCAATAATTATTAGCAAACTGAATTGAAAATATCAGGCACCATTCAGTTGTTAATAAATATTGGTAACATATATACTCTAGTTATGCTCCTCCGCTATAGATTAAACTTCAAAGAACATAACCATAGGAGGTCTTTCCTGATGATCAAGCTACAGCTCATATGTTGTTGATATGGTCCAATAATGGTCTATAACCGAAGATCAAGAGAAAATGGGTGTGCCACGACGCTGGCATTGCCAGATTTATTTTTCACATAAAGAGCCAAACCTTGACACACCGACATTTGAGCATCCAGTCCACTGGTACATCATAGAATATTGGCCTTCCTACACTGCATCAATGAGCTGCCATGCGCCGTCTGCCATGTGCCATCTGCTAGATGCTAGCAGGGCAAAATCCAGAATTCTGCCACCTGAACCATCCTCTGACAACACCTTTGACCGCCCCTCATCTAGATCATCAATGATATCATCCATATACCCTGCTGCTCCAGACATGTGCGCAACACGACAACATGCTGCGTGCATCTTTATGTATCGCGAATCTGGGAGGTCGAAATTGGCGTACTTCCTGAACGTCACAGTACGGGGAAGGTCTTGTATAATGTCATCATCTATTGAGCATATGCGGTAGGTGTGTTGTTTTGTCTGGAAACGCTTGAGGTTATCATAGAATTCACAGCTGTAGTCTGAACTTACATCATCAGCTTCGAGCCACAAAGCCAATTTATCAAAGTATGTGTGAAGGTAACCTTCAAGGGTTAAGATATTGGTCAAGTGGTGTACCTTTTGACCGTTCAACTCATCCAGAAACCGCCGTTGTCCGAATCGCTCCATTACCGCCCAAAAGCTAGAAGCATAGTCCTTCTGTTAAACCAATAATAGTGGGTAAGAAATATAACGCAAAGCTGCAAAGAATATCTTACTTTCGCATCTTTACCAAGATCCGTGTTAGTTGACTCCGAAAAGATATGTGCTGCGTTCGTTACACAAAGTGTTGGGTGATTCGGGAGACTAGAAAGAATGTTATTGGCACTTTGGGCTGCCCTATTGAGTCTGGCAGACTTCTTGTCAAGGTCAGCAGCCTTTTTAGCGAGCACAGTGTCCGCAGGGGAAGCAAGTGCCGCATTAGCCGCATTGCGAGCATCGAGGGAGACAACAGCGGCTTCACGGACTGTGCTGCGAAGTTCCAACAAAGAGGAGGAGTCCACCTTGCGAGAGAGCATGCATCGGTAACCATCGCGCTTGAGCGCCTGTGGTAAGTTAAAGCGGTATAAACATTCAATTAGGGAACTAGGTTGACCTGTTTTTTGGCAGTGGAATGATCTTGTGGAGCCATTGCAATAGTGTTGCTATTCAAGTCCCGCTCGTCGTCAAATGATGGACGGGAAGGATGATTCGACGGTGCGGGCGTGGGGCCCTTGGTGGAGCGAACTGAATGAAGTGAATATTATCAAATGAATCAACAGACTAACTTACTCACAGGCTCGGAGGAAGTGGTTAATGTAGAACATGCCAAGATCTACTAATTGGTGATCGCCAATGCAGCTGTTGACCTCACTTGCCATTTTCGAGCGACCATCAGGCCATGGCAGCTCCTGCAACATGTATCCAAGCAAGCGACCACACATAGCTTGAGGTTCGCTAAGGGGGTATGCCGCGGCCAACATATACGCACGCTGGTATGCCGAATGCTCAGGCGTGCCAGCTGCAAAGGGATTCTTGACATTGAGATCCTGCATATTGGGACGTCTGAGTTTGAAAGATGTAGCATGCACTTATGTAAGTAACTCGGGCTGTATTAGACTCTCGTGCTCTAATAATCCTCCACATCACCCCGTTAGAGGGTTTCTTGCATTCCACCATTCATATTATCACAAATATTCATGACTCAGTCGTCCGCCAATTTTGGCTAGGTGAGGTCAGTAGATTCGGTTCTGATTGAATCTTAACTCAGTGTCTCCACCGTTACCCACAGCGACGAGCCCATTTAATAGTTGCTAAATCCCCTGCAAACCCAACACCCTGCCTTTTCGGACGACACCCAGAGCTGAAACGAAGTATCATGTCACGACAGAATGTAAGTCCGTGTTGCCCCATTGTTTTGCACTCGCCCACCAAACATTCCATTTCCCAGTCTCTCACTTGGATCTCCACTCAGCCTTGGCAAACGGCAACACCGGGCTCGTCAAGTATGCCCTCTCAGACGCACAACCGATCAATTTGGTCCTTGACGGCATGTCACTCTTACAAACCACCTTGTCTGGAAGAAATCATCTTGTTGTGAAAATGTGGATTGGGTTGGGGGTGGACATGAGTTTCTAGGTAAATACTCAATACCTCGCTATATATTTTGTTATCGTGCTTTCATGGCTACTTATTTTGTTATCATTTCATCTGCTTGCTGTCCTCGTGGTCACCATGCCTGCTCACGTCTCCCTCGAAAGCATTACATCATTACACAGTATACTAAATACATTTTCTTCACAGACTCTCCCGCCGCTATCCGATAGGCACTGTGATGCCTCCGCCCTCATAATCGGTTGTCGGGCTTTAGCGGCCAACTTGGGGAGCCCAGCGCGGATAGACAGCCGCTAAATGAAGTACAGCTGTTGGACCTCGACTGAGATATAAATCTCATGCCAAGTGATGCTAGCAACCACACGTCGTCCAAATTAGAAGCACACAAGGACTGGCACGACCAACACCAAAACCGTTCACTACCCCTTTGTTATTGCCCGCTTTCCCAATTTCAACGTGTTCTCCACCACGCACGCAACGCCATTCCTGGCCAACAGCCACATTGCCCACCATCACTGACAGCAGCACCGCTAACAACTCACTCCTGGACGCAACAGCTTTGACTCTTGCCTGCTTTTCTTTGTCATCTATACCGCCCCCATCCCCATCTTACAACAACAATTCGTTGACATCCCTAAGCTCACGGTGGATGTTGTCCTTGCTATCATCGTTACGCCCAGCAGCGCCCAGCATGGACGACCATCCTTCAATAGACAATATATTCTGATCAGCATCCATGCCTACATCTCCCAATGACTTTACCCACCTGTGGCACCCATGAATGCAATCGTCCCTACCCCATCAGCGATATCACTCAGACCACAACAGCCCCAACAACTCCACACGGCCATCACTCTCACCATCCCGTCCAACTCCAGCTCCAGCTCCGCTGCCTCGACGATATCCAACGGCACTCCGTTTGCTTCCCATGCGTTGTCCTCCAGGGTTTGCTGGGGACCAAGCGTGGGCTAAGGAATTTTCAAATGATTATTTCAATGACGAACTCACAGATAAGATGAACCTCAAACGAGAAGGGATGTGGGAGATGACAAGTGCTGTTCTAGAAAGGGACCTGGTCTATCTGGTAAGTTACCAACCCACAGTGCATAGATCCGCCCACATCTCGAGCTCTCGTTCGACTCCCGCGAACATGGACACTTTTAAATAACTATATCCACACGGTATATCACTCAATACCTGATATTCCCGCTGCGATCCCCAAAGCCCTGCATGGTTCTCTTACCATATTGAAGGACTTGGGCGACACAATAATTGGTGTGTGGTTGGGCGAGGGTGTGAGGGTCAGCAAGGGGAGTTATTATGGGAGCGGCAAGTCGTGAGTAACACCAACTGGTATTCATATGTGCGGCTGTTTGACTTTTTATTTTTTGTACATAGGTTTTATTGGAAAGAACGTCTATATCGCGCTCCACGAACCTGGATACCTATCCTTCAGCAGCGGATGTATAATTTGCTGCCCTTCATTCTGAGACCTTGTCAAGTGCTGATAAATTATTGTAACACCGATGGTTCGGAAGGTCTATACTTGGACGACGCGGTCCTTGGTGGCTGCCCCACATTCAACAACAGACTGCTGTGTTTGGCCGGGACGAAGAAAGGTGGGTGCATCACCTTTGAGTGTGTGGGACTTGTAGGCGGTGGGACCAACATGAGTGGACAGAGATTCCCACCGATATCGCGAGTCATCATGTTATAGTGCTTTTTGCGCAATGGGTGGATATACTAATCATAATGACTGTTCGTCTTCATGTTACATGTTTTAATGTGTATACAATATCCGGCCATTATCCCCAACATTTGTGGTCTCGGACAAGTGCATGCACATTTTGATGGACTGGTATTTCTTTCTGCACCCAAAGAATGAGATGAGATGTGCAAAGGTGACCTGTCTGGACAGTAAGTGCATGGTTCTTTTCCATTACTTTCCTTCTAACTCTGCTTTCAGGGTCTATGAAGTCTGACAGTTTTCTCTATATATCATGACCTAGATGGCCATGTGTTTTTGCTGAACGCGACAAATTGTAAGAGCGCTCGACTGTCGCATCTCTTCTCAGAATGTGATCCATGATTCCTCACGCATATACCTAGCTGAATATCTAACACCATTATATCTACGTATAGGCAAGAAGACATCTGTTCTCATGAGTCACACTGGTTTTCCATCAATCATACCGAACTAACCGCTAATAATCATATTTTGACTTTGTTTTGATTGTAAGATCTTGAGTAGATAACATGCATATGATGATCTGTTGAAGAGGTTGATAGTTTCATTTGAATACTCAACTTTTTCTTTTAATGATGATTTGCTGATGGTGTCAATGGTCCCATGCTGTGATCTACACCAAAGACGCGAGCAGCTCAAGAGGTATTTACATCATCGGCAAACAACTCCCCAGAGGGACTCAAAAGTGAGCTTATGAGCTCAAGTCAATTAACATAGTCTTAAGTACATCATGTCTCATTTCAATGAAAATGTCTTATTATCTACTAGATATTCGGAATCAGTTGACATATGCGAGATAGAATGAATCTCCCAGTGACCTTTCCGGAAACGCACAACAAGTGAGCTACATCTATTTGAAATTGCCTCCGAATGGTGAGAATGCAGATGCTTCTGCATGGCGATAACTTATGCCCATCATTGTTGGTGATACAATCATCCCTATGTTGTACGTCTAGGGAAGCACCTTGCTCGAACCATAATACTAATATATGACCAGTGAAGCCATGGAGTTGGATATTGGTAAAGAGCATGCTATGAAGCAGCACGACTAAATCTGCGGCACAAGTAGAGGGGTTTGATAGTCGGCTTTGACGGGTGGTGGCAGAGCATATCAGGAGGATGGATCCGTGCAAGGATGCAAAGTTGTCAGGTTAAATTCAATATATAATAAATCATAGCAGGTTTGTACTTCATAATTCTTCGGCAAACCAAGTGGTGATGAAGCTTCCCGGTTGCTGGCATATTCGTGAGTCCGAGGGCGAGCTAGTCTACATCCCCACCACTCCTTCTACAGTTCAACATCCAGCAGCCAAGCCTACGTTTGGACTTAACGAATCTCCAATAAGTGCTGGTGGCCTCTCCGAAGCAGAGCTGGACCTTTCAGACGTGTTTGATATGTCAGAGGAAGGGGGTATTGCCACTGGAGGGTCTGTTGGACTGTTGCAACAGTACCAGCCGTCAGTTCCTGTCCCGTGGCTTCAGTTCTGTACCATAGCAGCTTTGGCCTTGTGACAACAGGCCAAGTCATGAATAGTGTCTTCCTTGGTCGGGATGAGCCCAAGCCCAATTCGCCATAGCCCGAGCCGGACCCTCAAGCCTAGGGTTTTGCCACTCCGCATGATATGAAGTGCCCCCTATTTCGGGGTGAGTCGTCCCCTGATTACGTGATTTGTCCGGGCATCACACCGCATTTCGAACGGTACGAGGGATGACGGTAAGTGACCACTAGCGTTCTGTGGGTGACTGTCTGGCGTGAGCCGAACGGCCTCTTCTAGCAAATGTTCAAGGCTCGCCAGGTCACCGAGATGCTGAAAGATCACGATAATAGAGCCGCTTAAGTCATTGAGAAACGCAGGCCTTTCGGGATGATCAGAAATCAAAATCCGTCAGGTGTCCGAGGCCCAGAAAGCGATGCCAGTAGGCATTACTTAGAGCCTTGAGCATCATAGGCTTGTTTGGATGACCGGTCGAGGTCAGTTGTATTGCAACCTCCAGCGCTGTAATTGCTTCCTTCACGTCAGTGAGGTCACCCAATCTTTCAAAGCGACACATAAGTGAGTTGCCGAGGTTCATTTATCTTCCTGGCTTATCAGGGTGCTCGTCCGGCGTTATGATCATAATGTTTTTGATGCAGAAACACAGGAAGGTTTCCGAGGCGTTCGAAACGACGCATGGTTGAAACACCAAGGTTACTCACAAAGGACGTCTTGTTAGGGTGACCATCTGGCGTTAATTGCATGGCATCCTGAGAAGCAACGTTACACTTCTAGATGTCAGCCAGATTGCCAATACGTTCAAAGTGCTCTAGAAGTAAATGGCCCAGCTTGTCAAAGACGTCAGCCCGGGCCGGGTGATCGTCACCAGTGAGTCGCGCTACCTCCTCCATGATAGAAATGGACTGCTCTAGATCGTGTAGAGTAGCAAACCTCCTGAAGTGACGAGAGAACCCACTTGCTAGGTTGGTCAAGAAACGAGGTCTGGTCGGATGCCCGTCTGGAATACACCGTAGTGCGACCGTAACCGCCGTGTCGATATGAGGAAGTTCTCCATGGTGACCTAAAGACGCATCAATGCCAAAGCAAGATTGGTTAGAATAAGGGGTTTGCTTGGACTGCTGTCTGGTGTGATGTCGTTGAACACGGATACGACATTCTCAAGGTCAACACCATTTCCAAGACGTTCACGGCGCAAAATGGCACCATTGGGATTAGCCAATAAAGACAATCTGTGGGAACGATTACTCGGACAAAGTCGCACGCCATATTCTAGTGTGGTCATTGCCTTGTCGATGTCTAGCTGTCGAGACGACTCGCTCAAAGCGAGTCAAAGTCTGGACACAGAGATCATTCAAATAGTCAGGCTTATCCAAATGGCCGTCAGGACAAGTCCAACGACGTGGGCCCGCAGAGAGATTGCCTTTTCAAGGTCAGAGACAGCACCAAGGCGTTCAGTCTGGCGCATAAAAGACGAGGAGGTCCATCATACGACATGCTTTACGCGGGTGATCGTCTGCAGTCAATCTCGCTGCCTGCTCGCGCGCCGAGATTGACTTCTCGAGATCCACCAGTCTCGTTAGATAATCGAACCGGCACAAGAACAGATACCCTATGTCGTCCCAAAGATCAAGCGTATCAAGGTCATCGTCTGGAACGCATTGGAGCTGTACGCAGCATCGATATGCACACCATCCAAGGTAGATATGGCTTCAGTGTGTGTCGGGGAGCCGGAGGGAATGGTCAAAGGAACCGAGCCTGTGGTCCTGTTGAACGGTGCTTGGTGGGGACTCGTGTGGGCGCGAGGACTGAGCGCAGACTAAAAGGCAAGAGTGCGTGAGGGACGAGTGCGAGATTACAGTAAATTACATGCCTCGGGCACGTGTCTTTACCTACAGAAGTTTGATGCTAATCGTCGGCGTAGTGCTCGAGCTGGGTGCTGGATGAGAAGAACGTTTCTCAAAGGTACCAGCGAATGATCGTGGGCGATAGGAGACACGTGCACCTGCGCTGTAGATATCTGTTGACGCGTTGTGGGTGCATGGGTCGGCAAGTTCGGCCGTAACTGATTGTGACGTTATCTTAATTAGCACAAACTGCAGCGAATTATTGCAACTCTCCCGCTGCGAATCGCGATTCTATACGTTGCGTGACGGGAAACATGTCCTGAAACTCCCTAGGGAACTATTACAGACTCCTGCTTCTACCGAGTACGTCAAAGTAAATCGGGTCAATTTTAGGTATGCCACGGTATTATACGGTAGATCTGTGAGATTCCGTCCGTCAACCAGCAAATCCCGACCCACCCCGTGTCCTTTTGGGTGTGGGGGCGCCTCTGACTTCGCGAAGTAAGTGTCCGCTGATACCATACTTATATCAACCATATCTGTCTAGCCACCGAAGATGACGGCCAGCACCTCACCCGCACTTTCCTCGTCTCCCCCATGGCTTCCTCCTCCTCCCCCACAGACACAACAAGTTCAATGGACATCACCGATATCACTGAATATGACGTCGACCCCACCTCGGACACGATAAGCACAGCGAACACCACCGATACGACAGGCACTGATACTGAACGCTCCGTGTGGTCTCCCTACAGCTCTCTCTCATCTTCTGCCACGCCCCGTCCCCGGCACCGCCCCCAGAGCAGCACCCTCGGCAACGCGTTCAAGTGGCTTGGAGACAAGAGCATGGACACATTCCATAGCGCAGTCATCACAAAACGTGCGAACGCGCATGTCGCGCGGGTCAAGGAGTGGCAGAAAAGGACCCATCCTCGGCTGGGAATGGAGGAGCGTGATAAGGTGTCGGAGATGCTGGGTGATGCGCTCGAGATGGCCAGGTGCACACACGAATACCTATACATCATCCACACGTGTCACGGTTCGTGGCTGACTTTTGTCTGTTCAGACAGTGTTACCCCCCGCGCATCAACAGGCTCTCCTACTCAATCGGCCGCGAGGTTCAGCAGTGGCTCCACTCTTACCCCAACCTCCCTCAAACCACAGAAAACTCGCTCCTTCTTATACAGGTGCAGATATGTCTTATTCCTATGTAAGTGCACGCCAGGTGCAGTCTCATGTGTCCGGTGTTTTACTGCTGATCTTCCCCAGTGTCCTCACTCGCATCTCTGACTCCGACCCTCTTGCCGCCGACCTCGCTCACGACCTCATCAGTGCCCTCACTCGCACCCCTTTTACTCTATTCACCACGCTCCAAGACCCTGAAAATGCCGCCGTCACGATCCGCCTCGTCGCACGCGAGCTGGCATACGGGCGGTGTACCGCGCAACATGGATGGTTAGGCGTGGATCTGTTACGGATCGTGGAGATGGTGATGGGCTTGAGGAAGCTGACTGAGGGGGAGCAGGTGGCAATTAGAGAATTAGCCTCTAGGCGGAGACAGTGAGTGTTGTGCTTCACATTTCATGTTGTAGGGAGGTTGTATCATATTACACCTTCTCCCCCTCTTGTTTTTTCCTTTCCACCCCTGTGTTTCATAGTGGATTCAACAGCGAACATTTACCTGTATTGGGGTTCGCTTTGTTTGAAACTGGTTCTCTTTTTTGGTCATCCATATTTCGATCATTATGTTATCTGACGGTTCACATTGCAACTTGTGCGCTCTGCTTTTTAACAATGCCGTCCTAACCCCTCAGACAAAGCGACACAACCAAGATCATCTCCCGACCCTGGGAAATTGCCCTCTTCGCCCTCTGCTCCTCCCAAAATCCTTACTTCAAAGACGTAGTGCTCGGGCCTACTGGCGTCCAGAGCCTTGTCGCTGCCCTCGACACAATGCTCTCCCCGTCTATTCCCGTGCAAGATGTGCGTTGGGAGGATGTCGCACTTACCCTACGAGCCCTGGCGTTTTTATCAGAGCACGATTGGGTGGCGAGGGTGGTCGAAGACACTATTGTGCGTTCGTTATTGGGCGTGTTTAGGTACGTGCCTAATCTATGAACAACTCAATTACCGCTGATCAGAAACTGACACATTGATTTCAGGCGCAGCATTCCCGAACGTTGGTTCTGCATCCGTTTCTGGGCTATGGATACCATCCGCAACATTCTCTCGCACCGCCCCCCGCTCGTAAGCACCTTAATCCAGGAAAATGCGGCGGTCGCCTTTGCTACGCTAACCACACCCTCCTCCCCATCTCGCTCACGCTCCTCCCGCGCCTCTGTTTCCTCCCCATCTACATCACCCAGTTCGTCTACACTCCCTAATCCTTCCAGCAGCCCTTCCAGCGGCACTGGACTCGCGGGAAAGACACGGGGGCGCCTCATGGAAGACTATAAACGTGAGGCGTCGAAGCGCGCGGAGGAATTAACTTCGTATATAAAGAATTGGAAGGAGTGGAAGCCATATTCAATGAGGCTGGAGCCTGTTAGCATTGCAAGCGTTACAGGATCATTCTAGGGTGGTGTGGTTGTATTTTCTGGTTCGGTTCACCTCTACCTGGGATTTGGTCCAGTTTTGTATTTGATTTACACTTGGTGCACCTGCTTCATTTGTCACCTGTCTGGCTCCACATTCGCTATTCGTTTCTTCCACGGCATCTAAAACATCCCACTCATTCTCTGGAACCCGGCGGCCCGTTTCCCTACACCCCAAGTGTTCCCCCATCGCCGATCTCTCGCGCTGCATGTCACCCATCGCATGGTTACGCTGTTTTCCTCCATTTACCACGCTGTGTCATTACGATAATGTTGTAGCCCTGTGTAATTCCTATCTCTGGGATGGATTCATGCGTGTATTACCTGTTTTAATTACGCTTCAATCTCGTGAGATGGGATATCCGTTGCTCACCAGAAGCGCGGCAAAGATCATGCACTACCGACTCGCCAAGCCAGTCCCTGACCTTCCAATCGGCCTTTCAACCGAATCACGAACGTGAAGCACGAAAGCAAAGCTGAACTCAGTGGTAGGCCAACACGTGGGCCCCAGGCACCCGATCCATGACGTAGCTTCCCGAAGCAGAGGCACAGCGGCGATTAAAAAGTTTTAACGGACTTAAAACAAGTGTTTATTCATGAGCTAAAATTTAAAGAATAATTTCCTGTTTTGACCTACTAGATACTTGAAATATAAATGTGAATTTAAATTTGTGTCAAATATTCAAGATTTGTCATGTGTTTAATTGCTTTGATAAAACAACAAGTTTCTCAGAAGCGTAAAACAGGCGACTAAACTTTAAATATATAAATATGGATTATAACTTCAAATTTTAACTGTGGTAAATGCATAATCAATCCAAAAAGTTTTACCATACAATTGGGGTTTTATAAGAAAGTTCAAGTTTTATTTTATGTTTATGTGATTGGTTTACTCTTTAGATTATGCTACACTATTTAACTGATTGCCCACTTCAGCACCCACTGACTGCCCACTGATTGCCCACTGACTGCCCACTGACTGCCCACTGACTGCCCACAGGTGGCTGAAAGTTGACATCACCTTGCCAAAAGA
>QFFB01004594.1:0-10952 GCA_003316465.1 Ramaria cf. rubripermanens
AAAATGTCCCATTTGGTACTGAATCATAGCTGGTTTAGGACTAATTAACAGTGCAATTAGATTTTGTTATTAGGTATATACATGGATACATATTAGTATGGGAGCCTTGTGTTCAGTATATCAGAATGGACAAGAGAGGAAAACATGACATATAGACTGGGTACAGAATGGGAATAGCAGTGCTGGAGATGAGTGCGAGTCTAAGCATAAGGCTAATTGAATGGAGGTTGAGTTTGAGCGTGACTTGAGTCAAGATTCTATTGTTGGTAGCGTAAGTGTGAAGAGCAGGCGAGTGCGGCCTAGTGCTAATGTGATTTCCAGTCTGAGCATGAAATTGCCCATAGCGTAACAGTGAGATAGAGTTGGTACAGCAGCAAACATTGATAACTAGTGTGAAGCCATGAAGAGTAGCATTGGGAGCAGCATTAAGAGCAAGCTGGAATGGGATGAGAATTAGCTGATGTGAGGATTTAGCATTAGTGAAACCTTTGAATGCATGGAAAATTATGTTATAGTTACTATTCAAAGTTGGTGTCAGGTCTTGCAGGGGCATGTATCTGTACCAAATATCAGGTGCTGTCTCAAACCAGATTGTTGCCGTTGATACTGTGGCTTTCAGTATATCCAGGGGTATGAGACAATTTAATGCATGTCATCATCAGACAATGACAAAAAAGGGTTGTCCTCAACAGGTTTAGTCTTGGTGTTCCATTTGGGCTTAGTTGTGGTGAATGGCTGAGAAATATCTTGCTTGTTGATGCAACAGGGTGTTCCTGTGGCTATTCATCGAATGGGAGTGTGCATATAAGCATTTGATATTAATAAGATATAACTACTCACCTTTAGAAATGGACTTCCATATGGCTTGGGCATCTATACTTCTTGAGGCCATTGCTTCAAAGAGTGCTATTTTTAGTGGATACAGTGATGAGGTGATAAGAAGGGTATGTAAGACACCAGTGAGATTAGAAGGGACGTGGCTGTACTCACCTTGTACTCACACAGGGTTATCAAGTATATCATCCATTGTATGAAAACTTATGTTAAATGAGGTAAGGGAAGGGTGGTGGTTGAACTACTGGTAGTGGTAGTGGCAGCAGGAAGGAAGGAGTGCTGAATCTAGTATAGCAGAGTGTTACGGGTGTGTAAAACTGTAAGGTGGAGATGACCAGAAGATGGACTGGAAGGAACTTCAGCTTCAGCTTATATGCTGTGCCTCTCGACAGTCACAGGTCCCAAGATTTTCAGAACAGAAGGTCAAGCTAGGCAACACAGTTCTGCAGTATGTGTGGAAGAGCAGAAACAGAAGTAAAGATGGAAGTATACTAAGAGCACAATGCAAGTTTAACACAGGAATTGTGGTTGATATTTGAACTAAGGTTACTAGTGCAAATACAGGAGCTTATATACGTAGGGGGTACAAGTAAGGAAGTAACAGTAATGAGCTCTGAGTCAGAGTGGAAGAGGTGTTCGGTACGGAACCATGAGTGGAGTCGGGGATCATAGGGCAGGGGGACATAAGCTTGGTAACTGAAGTAGGCGATCATCATCCGTTGGTAAGGGGACACAGGTGTTCCACAAGGAACAAGATACCCTTGCTGACAGAGGGGCCAGTAGGATCAGAGAGCTAGGTAATGGTAGGGGGGTAATAGAAATGACAGAGCAAAGGCGGAATGGGAGAGCGGAATGCACAGATGTAACACAGAGTAAGAAATGACTTGGAAAAAGGTGATGTGTTGTCTATCATCCATACCATGGTGGACAAGAAATCTTGCGAGTGTATTCCCTCATGTACTAAAACTCTTGTGTTGTCAGTGCTATCATCACCACAAACTCTTGAAGAATGTGCTGGATTATGCAGGCAACTTGTCAGGTGAGGGTAGCAATCTGAGATCCAACTATCTAGCCGACAATATTCAAGAGCATGACTGACCCTCAGATCCAGTGCTCAATGACCACGAACCAGGGAACGAGGATCAGGGTTGGTATGATCTCAATGTGGAATCAATGGATGTGGGGCCTGACGGTGATAGCAATAGATCAATGGACTCACATGATGAAGAGATTAGCTGGGAAGCCTCTGAAACTGAAGAGGATGAGGAGATTGAACCTGATGAGATCACCAAAGAGAATCTTGTCCAGGTGTTCCAGGAGTGATTCAGTGATGAGTGGCAGCAGTTGCACAATCTTCATGAGTATCATTACTTCTATGTATATCACTTCTACCTGAACTCAACAATTACATAGGGGACAGTGAACTTACCAAAGTGGCGATTTTGTGAGGACTGTGTTCATGGAACCTGAGATTGAGCATGACTAGGTAATTCTGCATATATATTTCATTCATCATCAGTAGCTTATACAGAACTTTAGTTACATGGACTTCTAAGACCAGAACTCCAGACCCATTCACACCTGCATTGCCACACTCACACTCGCACTCACCCCCACATGAGGGAGTTAGTTGTTTACACAGTTGGTGGCATCATTGGTGGCATTCAAAGTAGTGGCCAATTGAAATGTCCAGTTAGTACTTTGATACATTTTTTTTTCCTTACCTAGTTATCAGTACTTGTATGGTACTGATTTTTAGTACTCTGTAAAATTATTTAATTGCGGTCTAAATATAAGTACAAGTCTGTACTGAAATTTAGCTGTAGTGCAAGCAGAACTGGAACTTAGTGCTTATTCTTTCTACAGTGTTGATTTCAGTGCCATGCTGATCCACCAGAGCACTTATAATCTGGTACATGAGCACTTAAATTCCACAACTCCAGCACTGATATTCCAGTGCATAATGTACTTAAAGTAAGTGCTCTGTGTTACTATAGTGCCTAGATGATGATTATGCACAGAATGTGATGAACACATGAAGCCAGAAGCTGGATGGTCTCCAATATGGCTGCTTTGTTCTTGACATGTTGTGCATGTGCTATAGACTCCTGAGTGTTATGACAATGATACAATTGCACCTGTCCTACTTACACACACACAGACTTACCAAACCCTTTGCTGCCAGTGATACACTGAGTTCCACCAAGTCCTGTCAAGTCCACCACACATATCCACAACCTCACTGAGTCATGCGTCCACCTGGTGCATGAGGTGCATATATTGCATACCAAGTCGAGCCCCATCATCAGGGGAATGCTAATCAATATCCAAGTCAATCCCCACCACCAGGGGAGTATAAGCCATCATCCAAGGACCTCAGGCCAGGGGTCAATGTGAGTTTGAGGGGTATATGCATACAAGGAGATGCAACACTGTGTTTCTTTTTCTTCTTATTATTTATTAACCCCATGACACTGATCCCCCTAACATCCCACATATTGCACCACACCATGTACGTGCTGTGCGCCTAGGTAGTACTCTGCGGATCTGCCATCACACACCATTGCGTGGTACATGTATGTGTCTCAAGCCAATACCCGTAACTACACCCCCACTCCATTTCTCTTCTTATCAATTTCTGATCCATCATGGTCTCATTGGTTTATGCTTGTATAAAACGACATCTGGCACTCATATATTCATTACTTTTGCTGGTCAGTCTCTGCGCTCGAGTAAACGCGTAGACAATCTCCGAGTCTCGTACTACGTATCTAAAGCTACTGTCGCTATATCTCTCGTACCTCGCAAATCTTCTTCACTACTATTACTCTTCACACATACCTCAGTCAGTCACTATCACCGCGGTCGCTTGATCACTCGACGACACACAGAGGCCTCTCGCCAGCTCCCCGGTTCACCGCCCCGACACATCGACACTGCCAGAGAACCGACGGACGGTTGATTGCCACGCCACTAGCCAGGCGCTACACACCCCCTTTAATAGACTCATAATTACACTGAGGAAGTTGTGGTGGCATGATGGATATGGGTGCCGGGATCCATTAGGGTTACTTGTCATCCAGACTTGTCCGGCGACTATCCCATCGGAACGGTGACAAAAACCAAAGATTCACTGCGCAATACTTGAAACACTGGTAATGTCTAGAATAGCGTGTCTCATGCGCGTGCGTGTTTCTTCCTTGGCTGTTCATCGTCTTCTCCCTCAGAAAGAAAGGCAGAGGCTTCTCTCTTCGCAACTGTCATCAGCTGCTGCTCACCGTGATCTGCGACCACCTTCCTGTTTGTGGGCCTCGGACCTTTACGGGTAACCCGCTGACTTGTCCTGTCATTGGAAGGAGCTGAGGGAGGATTTATTAAATTCTTCTGGATATTTTCGTTGTAAGATGTGCATTTTATTGTTAAACACTTCAATACCTAGGGCGTTTTTAGACTAACAAAGTAGTTAGTTGAAATAACTCACCACAACACCACGCTGGATCGCATCGTCGATGTCCTGCCGGCTGATATTCCGCTTACCATCAGGCTTCCGAGCGAGGATACGTTGAAGTGCTTCTTGTCCCTCCTCACTGTTCAAAATCTTTATTTTGCGTTCATACCAGACATCCCTGGTCTTCAGAGAGTCAAGTCAGACAATCATGCACCTTGGTATTCTTGGGCTGCCTGTTTACACACCTCTTGTGGTAATCCCATCCATTCATCGAACGAGACAGGGTGGGCCGCCGCCATCTCGTACTGTCCTGTATACTGCCACCTGTTCACATCTCTGCAAACGAACAATGGTACAGATATTCCAGGAGCGGTGGATTTATTGGAAAGGACAAGTCCTCCAGCGCCTGGGACTTCGGGAAGATGTGGGTTCCAGTCTTGCTTAAGTCCTAGATATTGTGTGATCCCATCTCGCATGCGCTTTGCGCCAACAGTAACAAATGCACTTTGTGTGGCACCACCATATACCTTGCTTATGTGGGCTCTGCTGAAAGAACGAGCCAGGAAATCGCAGTCGTAGGTTAATTCGATGGGGTACACGCCGTTGGCTTCTAGTCTTCTCGTAACTGAGTCGTCACTCAGGCGTAGAATGCCTTCCTCCTCCTTTTTTTTGACCTTCTTATGGTCCTTGGAATTGTTAGCGTGGAAGTATTATATAGAGGCGCAATACTTACCTCTTCCTTTGGTTCACGTTTCAAGGCCACCGTGGTTTTCAACTGTTCTATTGTATCGAGTGCCTCCTCCGTTTTCAAATCTACAGTTACTTCTGTTTTGACTGAAGTGCCCTGCTTCAATCATTCGTGAGTCGGTTGGTACCAGTGTCGGTGCTACCAGCCGTGCTCAACTCACCTTCTCCAAGATGATCAGGTAAGGATCAGTTCCTCGTCCTTGCATGGCCATTTGACCAACTTACCGATTCATCTTCTCCTTTAAGTACCATGTTGATCTGAGTTTTTGTGAACGCTATACAACCGTTTAGGTTCTCCGTGCATTCGACCTGCAGTGGCAGACGCTGGCTGAACACAGTCGCCCGCCTCGTTAGAGTTCCTCAGTTTCAAATATTTTGTTTAAAGCATAAACTCAATGTTCAACTTTCAACTGTAGTAGTAGGACAAAAGGTTTGGTATGTTGACGAAACTCGATCGCACTCGAGCACGATCGACGTGTAAGTACCTCTTTTATCTCTATTTGATCCAAAGTTATCCAATTATAGAACTTCCCAGTCGGGAAGAATCTGCCGCAGCACGTCAAACGATGGGAAAGTAGTCCGTCCGTGTGCCTTGTGGGTCACAGTGGGTGAGATACATTCTCTCTGAATCTACCATGTCGTCTACAGTAGGAGCAAAGTCTCTAGCTGTAGTCAAGACGACGATCACGGCTCTTACATTCGACAATGCTAAGAATGCATTGGTTGGCTATATATTTCTGTCCTATATGCTTCAAACGCAAAGGCATTTGCGTGCTAATGGCCTGAGAAACACCATCCATGATGCGTGGATTTGGTTGCAGAAGGTTCGTGATACTTTTCAATATTAGGTTCAATAATTAAAGCAAATTTCTTGTAGAAAGTGATCTTTCTTGCTCTTCGCACTCCTGCAGGAAGACAAAAAGTTGACTCGGAAATGGCCAAGGCCCGAGAGAGCATCGAAAACAAGATGATTCCCAAAGGCGCTAATGTCATACGACACCTAGTGTTGCCTGAAGAAGGGAAATCTCTTGAGTGGATTGAGAGAGAGATGAATAACATGGATTCCGAGATAGCTGGTGCAAATTGGCGACTTGGGAAGTTGTCCGGGGCAGTCTACCGTAAGTCACATAGCAGCAGGGCACATCGGAAACAGAATTCATATCTATATGTTTCAGATGGTGGAGAGGACTTAGAGAAGGTTCTCAACATGGCCTTCCAAAAATATACGGTCTCCAACCCGCTTCACCCTGATGTCTTCCCTGGTATGCTTGCTCAGCGGCTTGGCATGCATTGCAAGTTTTCTCTGACATACTATTGTAGCAATTCGCAAAATGGAGGCAGAGATCGTTGCCATGTGTCTGCGAATGTGAGCACAGGTGTGTACGAGCTTATTTATTAAACTAAATTCGCATTCAGGTACAACAACCCCAACGGTGCAGGCACTACCACTTCTGGGGGAACGGAGTCCATCATAATGGCTGTTAAAACTCACCGCGACTGGGCTCGCGATGTCAAGGGGATTACTAATCCGGAAATGTGCGATGTCACGCTGATGTGCATGCTGATTGTTCTCAATTGTCGCTTTGTAGAATCGTACCTTCTTCCGCACATGCTGCTTTTGACAAAGCTGGCGCATATCTCAAAATCAAGGTACGCCATGTGCGAGTGGACCCTGTCACACGCAAGGTTCCTATCAAAGGGGTTGCGCGCGCAATGTCAGTCGGAATTTGTGCCATTATTAGCTTCAGGGACTTGACTGAAATTTCTTAGAAACGCCAACACAATAATGGTGAGTTTGCTTGTGGATTGACAAGGGATCTGCCTCTGAATATAATATTTCGCGTAGGTTGTTGGCTCGGCAGTTAACTTTCCAGATGGCTGTATGGACGATATCGTTGCCCTCGGGAAGCTTGCTGAGAAATACAAAATTGGCCTGCATGTGGATTGCTGCTTGGGAAGCTTCATAGTCCCCTTCCTTGAAGAGGCTGGGTTCCCTGTAGGACGTTTTGATTTCAGAGTCCCGGGCGTAACGAGTATATCGTGCGATACGCACAAGGTAATTTACTTTGTTCGTATACCTTGCATTGTTGTCTCATCTTGGGTATATATAGTATGGCTTTGCTCCCAAGGTCAGTTACCCATTTCGCCGGTCCTTCTAAAACCTAAAGTCTTTGCAGGGCTCGTCAGTGGTCATGTATCGAAATGCGGATTTGCGTAGATATCAATACTTTGTCAGTGCTGACTGGGCAGGTACGTGGTGACAAACATAATCTTGCTAGATCGCAAATAACGATGGCTATCCGTAGGTGGTGTATACGCAAGCCCGTCTTTGGCAGGATCCCGGTGGGCTATCCTTTTGAACTCTTTACCTTTTTGACCGACCTGACTCGCCACCATTCCCAGCCCTGGTGCACTGATTGCTGGAACGTGGGCGGCGATGCAGTTTATGGGTTACAGGTGTGTACAGTCAATGTCCATTACGGCTCCACGCCTCTCCCTCAAACAAATATCCTAGTGGTTACCTGGCGTCGTGCCGGTCGATCGTTACCTGTGCCAAAAAGATCGAGGCGGCTATTGCAACCGAAATCCCGGAACTATACGTGCTGGGCCAACCACCTGCCTCCGTCGTAGCTTTCGGGTCGAACATGCCTGCTTCGGTAAACGCATTGAGGGTTGGAGATGCAATGAGTGAGCGGGGATGGCATCTTAACGGTCTTAGTGACCCGCCAGCCGTGCACATTGCCTGTACCGTGAGCAAACGTCTCGCTGTGAAGACCCCAAATTGAAGGACTAACTATGTGATAAGCGCTTGACTGTGCCGGTTGTTGATCAGTTCATAGCCGACTTGAAGGATTGTGTCCGAGAAGCCAAAGCCAAGCCATCTGTAGTCGGTCAGATGGTCACAGTGTACGGTACGCCTTGTCACTTCAAACGTCTTCCTCGACTATACTCGGGCTGCATATTCCTAATGACAATTCGCTTTTCCGGTTACTTGCCATACCTTTTCTCAACACTTCTCTATCGCAGGCTTGGGTAACTCGAGCGCAGTGGGGCCAGCATTTGTAACAAAGGCTGCAGCTATGTTTTTGGATACCGTTTATACTGCTTGAAAAGCATGTCTTCCGGTGAAACTTGTTTCCGGTGATTGTCTTAACCTTCGTAGCTGACAACATATTACTAGAGACGATATATTTTGCCATTACCGGATCGACCAAATATTTAGTCGGTGTAGTGTTTATCGAATGACGTACAGAACTGTTTTGAGTACTTCGCAATTAGCACTGGATTCATTGCATAGATACGCAACCTTACGTAGTGAACATAACTCTTCAGTTCAATTTCAATTATAGTAATTATTCTGTTTGCCCAGCTCTACTCACATACCAGATGTGGGTATGATGCCTCGATCGTGGCCGACGTCGCGGAAAACAAGGGCAAGCTCCGTTCAACTTCAATTTCAACAGCTTCAAGGGCTTCCTGAACACGAACGATGCAGGCGTCGGCGCCGGGTGGAGCCATGAGGTGTATCCCCTCGTCAGTGGCGTGAGCGTGGGTGCGAATGTGGGAGTGGGTGGTAGGTGCAAGTGCGGAGTCGTTCGATCCGAGGGAGATGCTGTCGTCGCTGTTTGCGTGAATGGCCGGACGACGAATACCCCGTTGTGGAGGCGGGATCCAGAGGGACAACCCTTGTGTAATGCCTGTCTTTCGTGAGTCGCGGTGTCAGCGCTACTGGCAGCCTTTTTCTACGTCGCCGAGCCACGGAAGGTTAGACGAGCCCTGCGCGCGCGCCAGACATTCACCCACATGTTTGCACCACATTTGCCCACCCAAACGAACGGGTCGTGGTGGAGTTCGATATCGTACGGGATAACACGTCTACAAGGACCCACATTCCTTTTGGGATTGGACAAAGTACAGCGTTGTCCAGGATCTATGACACGAGCCACGTGACTCGTTCCCCCACAAACCTTTTTCTATTGTTCCAATGCTATATAATCCCCACGTCCATAGCCTACCTCTCCTTGCGTCCTTCTCACAGATCTCGCGCTCGATAGCCACAAAGGCTTCGAGCTTCTTCTTTTCATACCCACCCTGACCTATTCCCCCTTTCCATTTGTACATATGCTTGCGCCGGCTTGAGCACGGTCCAAGTCATGGTTGCGCAAAAGAGCGCCGGCATCAGTATCTAATCCTACTTACTCATCCAATCTGTCACAACCGAGTAAGCATAGATCATACATATAATTCACTTTCCGACGTTTCGCTCCTTTCCTCAGCCGTTCACGTTATTATTGAACATCTGAGGTAAGAACAACGTTCCATCATTAACTACTGTACTTACATATCACCACCTGCACTATAGCTCACCGCAGTGCAGGTAATACAATAGCCGTTCATGTTACTATTGAATATCTGAGCTCACCGCAGTGCAGATTCCAATAGGTTATGGGCCTACCGCTGCACTATTAATCCTTCCATGAAGCATCTATATGTGCAGGAACCTCTTGAGATTCTACTTTTGCCACATCCACTCCACTTTATCCACACATATAACTGTTTTTTTCCCACAGTATGACATTGTCCATTACCTCATTCATTCCTGAGAACTGGGCTTGACCAAAAATGTCTAAACTACTCAAAGGTGGTGAAAACTACAACTCTTGGGCTAGCGAGGCAAAAGCTGTTCTTGCTACTAGTGGACTGTGGAAGTACTTTGATGACAAAGACCCCTGCTTGACTTCTCCTCCTGACACCAAACCATCTGAGAAAGACCTCTGGATTGTGAAGAACAACACTCATCTATACTGTCCAACTCATGATGGACTCTTCCCTCCACCATGTCATTGTGGGCCATACCACTGTGTCTACTGCTTGGAAGAAGATCCATGACTCATTCTCTACTCTAGGCCTGATGCACCAAGTCTCTCTCCTAAAGTGCTCTCCACCCACTTTTCTCCCAGTGTCAACATTGATGTCACACTCCTCATGCTCAAACACACTATGAAAGACATGTTTGCTGCTGGCCCAATCAAAGAGGATGACTGGATGATAATTATCTGTCTCAATGCTCTCTCTCATGACTTCTATACACCAGTCTGCAAACAGCTTGAGAGTATCCTTACCTCTACCAAAGATAGCATCACTTTTGATGGCCTCAAAGCTCACCTGCGCTTTGAAGCCTCAAAAATCTGTCATACTAACCAAGCTATCACTGCCGAAGAGGTACTCACTGCTATCTCCATAAAGAAAAATGTCAGGGTTTCCTGCACTAACTGCAGCAAACCAGGTCATATGAAAGAGAAATGCTGGTGCCCTAGGGGTGGTGACAAAGGAGGCAGTCCTTGTGCTCATGCAAAGAAGGAGAAGGAACTTGTGCTCACTGCAGATGCCAATGTCGCAGGGGTGACTAAGACAGAATCTGCCAACATTGCCACCGCTAAGGCAACCTCATCTCCCATAGCTGCACTGTCCTATCCCTTCTCATTCTATCAGCAAGATGACCACCTCTATGAATCTGACTGGTCATTTGCATATGTAGATGAGACTGAGGCTGCTTGTAGCATTGACTGGCGAGCACATAAACGCAATACCACCAGCATGCCAGCTCTAGCACTTGCATCAATAGGATCCATCCCTCAGTTCCTTGACTCTGGAGCATCAATCCATTGTACCCCATGCAAACATGACTTCACTAAACTCATGCCGATCACACCCTGTCCCACCAAAGGGATGAATAGTTCTATTGCTGAAGCCATTGGTGTAGGAGATGTTGTGATAAACATGCTAAGCAGGTAACTGTAAGGGCAACCCTAAAATCTGTGGAGAATGTATCACACAGCTAGCAGAGGGGAAATCCGAAGTTATAATCATTACTAAACACAATATAAGGAGAGTCCTACCTAGCAGAGGGGAAATCCAAAGA
>QFFB01004601.1:0-24648 GCA_003316465.1 Ramaria cf. rubripermanens
ATAATGCAGTCGACAAATGTTTTTTGGACCCTCACTCATGTGCTTTGACCATCAGTCTCGATGTATTTGGAAAGCGTGATTATTACATATCCGTTACACGAGGGGAAATGCGAGATTTGCTACAAGGTTGGATGCTCAACAGAGATGAAATCGATCGGCAGAATGGTTTATTTTGCATCCGCCGCGGTTGTCCGAGGAGCCCGAGTTCACGTGACCTGAGTTCGACTCGCGGTGGATCTGCAGCAGTGCTTTCAGGACAAGGATCACGTATACTCTTACGTTTTACCGCCTACGCTGAAGACAAGAAAATTGTATTTGAGAATACCAGCCACTTGCGGCGTTGCCTCCGCGACACTTTTGACGTTTCGGCGCTGCCTGCGCAACCGCGCATAGACTAAAGCTATAGGCTTTTGCGCTGTAAATTCCGCGAAGTCTTCCATTTGTTGGCGCTCTCGACGTCATCATCGCGACCAAGTTGTCCTGCCAGCTGCAGGCGGAATATCATAATTGATTGTACCATTTACTTGAGGCTGGCCAGCCTCATTGCGGCTGCGGGAGTCATGTCGAATCAGCAGGCTCACGATTGGTGGGCTACAGCCGTAGGGGGTGTACAGGAGCAAGTCAAATGGCTGTACTTGTGCAGATCCTATATCGGGGGTCAGTGGCAAAACGATAAATGTCATTTACACAAAGCCAGCCCATGCATGGAGCTCGTACGTACTGCAACTCCGTGACAGTGATATATATAGTGCAAGCCCCCTCTGACACATGCAGCAGCTAGCAGACAGGACCGTGTGATAGAGTCGGCATGTTAGGTGGCTTGTAAAAAGGGCACCAGCTGAAATGAATTCGATGAAAGAGAAGTCGTCGGAATCAAGGTAATCGCCGAAGCTGAACGGAGCACTGGGGTAAGACTGCCTAAAAAAGACCCCTGAGGATGCAGTGCATATGATGATGCCAAGGTGCAGGTGGTGATTTTAATTTTCCACGCGCATGCACATGACGGGGGCGAATGAAGACCTCAAAATATCGGAAACACACTTTCAAGACGCTGGTAATTAGAGCACAGACGACTGCTCGGTGATCACAGTGCCGAATGAACCTTTCGAAGGTGTGGCGTATCAGAAGGCGGAATTTGGGCAGTGATGCCTTCGTGATCAAGAATTTCTTGAGAAACAGAAGCCCAGCACAAGACGTTGGCAATCATTTCAAGGCTGTGGCAGACGTGCGGAGAAGAAATCGGGGAATCATTGAACAGTTCCTGATGGCGCCAGCGAAAGCATAAGCAGGGGGCGAAGTCGTTACCCCTGTAGACATGCACTCGATATAGACGACAGATACAATGTCGTATTGATACATGCAAACGTGTCAGGACACATCAGTAATCACGGACGGCGACCCGGAAGACCTGGCTGCAATAGGGCTCCAACTTAAGATGGAGACGTTACGCCAGGATCTTGGGAAGCCATTCCGGACGACTGCTGAGGCTGTGTAAGGCAAAATTCTTAGTCGACAACCTGGCGCCAAGTTTGAAGTACGAATGACGTTTTCAGCCGCAGCAAACTAAAGGTCAAATAGTGGCCATCAAATTGATTTCTGAGGATATGAAGTGGCGAGCTCAGTACAGGAGTAGTCGATTCATCTTCAGTGGAAGGACAGCAAGTCAAGTCTAATTATGGCCTGGGAGAGTATGGGTACATGTAGCACCAGATGGGAAATTGCGAGAGGGTGAGCAACTAGCACGAAGGGGTGCTTCTGCATACATGAAATATGTCAAGGGGATAGCTCGTGCGGTGGTAGAGCTGCAGGGGGTCGAGAAGGTGATGGCCTGGGAGACACTGCGTGTGCACTTGAGGGAGCTGATGGCGGCGGGGGCGAACGCCCCGAAGGAAGAGGGTATTCAAGAGCCTTTCGCAACAGTGTATTCCTGATTGTGAAGAGTAAGGTGGCAGGTTGTCTCCAGCACCAGTTGACCTTACCGATGCCTGAAGCTCGTCAACGAGACCACCGGATGGACATCATCTGCAGCAGACCTGACAGAACTCAAGGTGACATTCCATACGCGTGCGGAGGCCAGTCAGTGACTAACCCTTTCTCCGTCGGCGGATGTGCCACTGTTTCAAGAACGTACATTTTGGTGTTTTTCGGCTCTTCGTCTTCGGCCATTGACCCAGCGCCGGGCGCCTCGCTCACCTTTAGGGAGGTTATAGCGAGTTGCGGCGAGAGGCTCTGCACTCGCGCAAGATCCGGTGATGCCGGATCGTAGTCCATAACAAGAACATGAGCATACTGTGAGTTTGGCAAGGACAAGGGAGGGTCGTCGCGAAACTGATACTGGATGGTAGGATGCGTGAGCGTGGGCGCGTTGCCCACCGACGCGTGTGGCGACGACGAAAGATGGGAGCGGGCGAGCAGGACATAATGTGGTGGCGACGACTCGGACATGACGACTGACAGGATCAAGCCGGCGAGCAACAGCCTGCAGATAGACGCCGGACGCGAACACGCGAGCACTTGAAGCTCGACCACCGCCCTTGCACCCATATTTCTGTTGTCCGCCGTCACTCTTTTGTTAACTCGCTCTTTCAGGCTTCGCAGATATGACTCTCTTCATCCTCTCAAGTTTCCTGGTACTCGCACTCGTCCCCGGTGGACAGGCGACTCCTACTGGGAATCGCGTCCGCGACACCGACATGGTGCAATGCATTGGCAGTTGTCGTGCCAACTTTGGTTGGCCAGGACATCCATTTCCAAATGACCCCTGGGGACTGGTCGTGGACCCCCAAATAATGAGCAGCTCCGTTGCAGCTGTGCCCGCGAGCTCCCAGACGTCCATTTACTCCGCGTGCGTGATGCTATCTATTTTTCCGAAAGGCTTCTCACTCATAAGCTGCATGTAGCACGCCCGTCCAAACTATTCCGTCGTCTGTGCAAAGCTCATCAGCCAGTGCCATCGCCCCGACGAGTTCACCTCAAGCGTCAATGGTCCCGTTATATACCTCATCCAGCTCCACGCCTCCCTCCCCCACGTATTCATCTGCGCCGCCGCCTCCCTCCACGTCCTCCTCCTCCTCGTGGTCATCGTCGTGGTCGTCGTCGTGGTCGTCGTCGTCGTGGTCGCCGCCGCCGTCATCGTCATCGTCTTCGTCTTCGTCTTTGTCTCCATCTCCGTCGTATTCCCCGCCACCCAAGTCCTCCTCCCCCGCCCCTCCACCGCCACCCAGTTCCTCCTCACTCCCTCCCTCTCCCTCACCGTCTCCTTCCCCTGCTTCTAACCTCGGTGCCTCTCAAGGCTCTGGCTCGACAGGTGGAGCTACTTCCCAATCTGATATTCAGGCGTACCTGGCCGGGCATAACACTGTACGAGCCCAGCATGGTGCGGCCCCACTCACGTACTCCCAGGACCTCGCTGCCAAGGCACAGCAATGGGCCAATGGTTGTGTATTTAAACACAGCGGCGGCACACTAGGCCCCCTTGGAGAAAACCTCGCTGCAGGAACCGGTAGTGAATATGGTATATCTCAGGCCCTCAAGTCTTGGACCGATGAAGCTTGTGGGTGACCCGTGCGCTTCCCGTAACATCACTCTGACCCTCGGACTAGCCCAATTCAATTCTGGCAATCCTCAGCCATCTCATTTTACTCAGGTCGTCTGGAAAGCCACGACCCAGGTTGGATGCGCCCTCCAGGATTGCGACGGAATATTCCCCGGCAGCTTTGGAGTGTGTAGCATACTTCTCCTAGTTCTTGCGTCGGGCTAATCCCTTTTCCGCAGAAAGCGCACTACTATGTCTGCGAGTACTCCCCACAAGGAAACGTCATCGGGAATTTTGGGTGCGTTTGGTAATCATTATGTTCTCCTCAATCATGCTCACCTGTTCATCAAGGGCCAATGTCCAAGGCTGATGACGAGGCTCTGATCAGGAAGTCATACCCTTTAGTTATCCTTCGCATACCCTTCCCTCACCTACCGTATACTGCCGGCTCGTATCCGGTGGTTAGCATTTCCTCATTTCAGTCCACCACACCATTGTCGTTTTCACTTTTTATTCTTTTTATTTTTACCTCCATCATCCAATGATCACTTCCCTCTATCAAGGCGAGAATAAGAGACCGGCTGCAGTCACTATTCACAAGAACCCTGGTCTCGTCCGATTGTCCCCATATCAGGGACTCGAAGGATCAGGTCAACCAATCCCATTCATGTCAATGTCGACACTCGGTCCAATCAAGCAAATATGTAGCACGTAAAGGCAAACAAGTTAAGCTACCTGTGCATGTGCGATAATTTTGGACAGCTCTGTCCATTCTAAATTATGAGACGAGCTCTATTGAAGCTTGATAATGACTTACGTGGCAGCTGGATGTTTTCTCGGACAACTGTTGCCTCGATGCGGTTGTCTGGATTCGCAGGAATAGCAACCACGCCGGTATTTGGATCTTGTAACCATCCCTGCCGTGCAATATACTCGTCTAGAGCCCCCTCTGACAAGTCGTTACCGTAAGTACAGGTCCAACATGCAACATGGAATGACCTACCTTCAAGATCCAGATAGCTACCCAGCCGCTGCCGACCAATTCGCTGAAACGCGGCCCTTACAGCACGAATAGCCACCTCGCGCACCGCATCTTCAAACCCAACGCATTCAATGGTATAGTTGTCCCGTAACGTTTCGAGGTCTTCGGAGCGGAACAGCGTCCAAAAAGCAGGGAAACGACATTGGTGGAGAAGGCTTGATAGGTGTGTCAGAAGAGGAAGAAGCACAGGAACAGCATCTGGTTCTTCTTGACTGGTTAAATATGACTGGTGAAGCAGACGACATGAGTCGGCGAGGGTGATACGGCTGACTATGACGCACGTCACGTTCGCCCAGCAAGGCGAGACAGAGATTAAAGTCTGGCTGTGGCGCAGCCGTCAGGGCTTTGATAAGGATATTGACCACAACGTCGGGGTTGTACAGGTCGGGGTTAAATTGATACCTGGCGCACAGGATCAGCTGAATCTGGAGCGACCGGTGAGGACAGTCTGATGAAGCAACTCACAATTTGAGAATGGCTAGATTAGCCATACAATCATATTCCTGGCTCCGAATCTGGTGGTACAGGTAATCTTCGAGAATTCCAATGTTTGATGGGTTGTATCGGTCTAAGTATGTCATTGGCGAAAACATCAGTATTCTCCACATTTCCAAATGAAAAGAGCATCCGCACCAACTCCAGATACAAGCATTTCGATGACTTCTGGTCTGGTAGCAGGTGGTAAAGCACTCATCTTGGCTAGTTTGAAAAGCTGGAGTCGTGCAGAAGACGGAGTTCGAAAATACAGGCGTACTTAGAGCGGCAGGAAGAATTTAGCAAAAAGTATTCTCACTGTCACAGGTAGTCCCCATTCAAATTAGTGCTTGGGAACACGAACGATTGACAAAAAGCTATTACCTTGAGTCATGGTAAGTCATATGTAATACAAATGTCGCTTGCTGTAACTAGGTCTCATGGATTGCCACAACCCTATTGGACACTTTCAATTTCGCCGTGTCCCAGTATTGGTACTCTGGTCAGTGGGTGACAGGCTGAAGTTACAATAGGTCATTTCTTGTCTCAAAATGTAGATACAAATTTAACACTGAGGAAAGCAATGGGCAGGCATGCGCACCAAACTTCGACGTGGGTCTGGGGTACGGCGTAGCTAAACTCTCGCGCATTCGAACGGACTATGCGCGATATTCTTGAAGTCTTCTCGTCACACTAGCAACCCCAGTTTCCCCCCCGGACGAAGACAAACTACTTCTTGAAGCCAAAGTTGGCAGCAGTCTCGGCAGCGATTTTTTCCGCATTTCTGAGATTCCTTTGGACAGAAATTCGATATCGTCAGCTGACAACTTCATTTGATTGTGGTAAGACCGTACTCCTCGAGGTTAAAGCGATAAGGAACGCCAAGGCCTTTGTATGTGTTGGGACGTGCTTGGATACGTTTAAGCCATGCCTATATGAGACCTCAGCTTTAACGCTCGCTCGAACGGCTGTGTAGATGAGAAGATAATAGCAGTCACCTGTATGTTCGGATAGGGAGCCATATCTACGCCAGACCAAGGACCAATTCCCACCCTGGCACGGCACAGAATAATTCGGCTTGCATATTTATTAGTCAATAGGAAAAACTAACCAAGGGCTTTTACAGACGTAAGTCAAAGTATAGGGATATCTTCGAATGATTGCTCACAAAGCCTTAATATCAGCGAGACCATAGTGAGGCCCCACTAACCACTCCCGACCTTCAAGCCGTTTCTCGACCACAGAGAAAAGACGGTTAGTTTCCTCCTTGATGCAAAGTCAGGACATACAGACAAAGGGTATACCACGCACCTGGTAACGTTTGATGCCATACTCAACCTTCTCGGGAGCGTAGCGGAAGAAATGGTTCCTACGAAATACGTAAGTCCATAACTATAGTTGAACTGGCCTCAATTTGACTCACGCTTGGCCCTGGCTGTAGAATAAATTTGAGCCGTAGATTTTAGACATCGCAACAAAAAGTACTCACATAGGACCAATGCCTCCATGCGCGAATAACAACCATTGCAATTCCTCGCTGTGAAGATTCGGCTCTTTCACAGGATCATATGAAATTCTGCGTTCGGGATCGTAGTGCTCAGCGAGATCTAGTGCGACGAAGTCAGCCACAGAGCCGAGTCGGGGGGATATGGGGTCTCGGGAGTATTACACAATAAAATCGCGGAGGTTTCAAATACCGGGAAATCACCCTCCTTATTCCTGTGGTCCACAATGGCCGGGATACGACCTGCATTATAAAGGCGCGTTCATGAACCTGGTACAGACCCCTCATCCTTCTTGGCTAACCGTTGGGATTTATCTTCAGAAACCAGTCGCTCTTCTGCTCTTTCTCTTTAAAGGAGATGGCCTTTAGTTCGTCTGCGTCAGTACGGCTCTCAATAACAGACCATGGTAGTTAATAAGCTAGAAGAGTACACACAGGGTACCTCGAGCTCCTCCAGGGCGACGGCAATCGGGTAACCTGATAAGCATGCCCCATGTTAACATACAGCTTAAATGCCATACAAGCCAGGTCTACGCGCCATTCGCGGTTCCCGCAGTGTAGAGTGTGATAGGCTTGGACATTGTAGCGGAAGACTAAGCTTGGTCGCAAAGTAACATGCGCTGTCTTATATATGCACCATCATATATTTAGGGATGGTTTATAATCACGGCTGTGGACCAAAAGAGGACGCTTAGAAATACCTGGAGTTCAAATTACTAATCAAAGTAATACCCTTACTGCAGAACAAATTACTGTATTACGGTATACTAGCACGCCTCACTGTAGCTCGCCTTTCTCGTCGAGACTCGTAGGAATATCCCTGCGTATAGATACAACGACTCGAACCCTTGTGGACGCACAGCGACTGTACAGTGATTTCGGTTCTTCATTCACATGTGACGGCCGTTGTGGGCATTCACCTCGTTTCTGGGGCTATCTCTGTTCTGTTCTCTCTTTCTTCTGCACGGCTGCCGATGTCTGAGTTGCCAAACCCTTTCTGTAAATGTCTGTACCGAACTGGTAGGCTACTGCACGACTATCCCGCCAACCTCAAGGTCTCAAGGTGCCCTGCTACCGCATTCCTAGGCCTACAGACGAGGAACCTAATGTCGCCATGGTGGCCTCCGAGCTTCGCACGCTCTCGCTAGTTCCCAGCGGGACAAATGCGTCAGACTGTGAACAGCCCATACTGGCAGTCACATGCCGGTCCTGAGCCTGCACCCTCTGCATCGCCAATGTCCCACAATTATCTGCTCGATCTCTGTCCAGTACACTGCCATACTGGATGGTGACCCACCTCTATCATGGTGCAAGTCTCGAAGACTGAACGAAGTCAAGTTTCCGATAAGGATTGATAGCTCATGATCTCGCGTAAATTCCAGTGAGTGCATAGTATCCTCTCACGGAACTAGCCACTTGATCTGGAGGTGAGTTGCAAAAGGTGCCACCCCTCTAGCTACGCAGATATTTTTTATCGGGTTCGGAAGCTGTATGCCAGCGTTGCGAATCCCACCCGGTGGCCTGTTCTGCTATATAAGAGACCCCAATCCATGGAGTAACATCACCGAAAATTGAATTCCGATAATGCGCTCATTCACCACACTCGTGTCCTTCATCATTTTGTGCGTTGTCGCTTCGGCAAACGCCTTACCGCTAGGTAAGATTAACGGCTGATGTATGGTCATTTACTTATTCATTCACGTTCCACACGACAGATCTTGTACTCCCTCAAACTGCCACCGCAGCGGCTCCGATCGCAGACGGCTGCGGTGGCCCGAGTGGTCGTTCTTGCAATTAATAAGTGGGTCACCGTTCAAATACAGTTGTCGTCTGGCTGAACAGCACTTTCTGTGTTTTCGTCGTAGGTCAGCGCGCGTATCGACTCGAGATAGTGTAAACTGGTCCATTGATGTTAATTATCAATTGTTAGAGTATATATGGAATATATGGAAATATGGCCTAAAAATCAGAGTCCTAGAAGCAAGAATCGAGTCCAAGTACGCTCAACTAGTGGGTACATGGCGCTAGTATGTATGGGAGCTCTGCCTGCAGCGCGCTGATGGGGCGCGTCTAATGCGAGTCTGTTTTGAGAATACGCGACGTGGGCTATCCCGTGTCCCATTTTCTTATACTAACAGGCTATTCTCAGTGTTCAGTTTACTAGGATATCTGTGTTCAATCTCAGGCCTGAAGTGGTTCCTCCAGGGCGTCAATGGATCGTTTTCGGTATGGTGAAGACAAGGGGTGATTTCCTCCACATGATTGGTTGAGGGAAAGAATTTACAAATGCCGAGCGTCCGGCCGGAGTACACTGCAGAGATTCGTTGAAATTAGCTGACGCGTCGACACGGGAGCTCGGCACAACTTGCGCAAGCCCATGGCACTCGCACTACAGTGTACACCCCTGGCCATGCAGGTCTGCCTAAATCATGCAAAGGCTTTACTTGCGAGGCTTATACGTTGTTTCTTGAACCGCTCACATCTTCCTCACTTTCTCCTCTAGTCTTTTTACCATGCCCGCCGTCGTGAGCAACATCCTTGCCAAGGTCGCTCCTAATGCTATGATTTCCCACACTATATTCCCTCCCCCTCCCAAATTTGACCCTCCCAGAGATATGCCCAATCTTGAAGGAAAGGTTCGTCTTTTAGGCGTTCGGTTCCTCGCCCTCAGAGACTCATATTATCAACCAGACAGTCATAGTAACAGGTGCTAATACAGGCATTGGCTATGAAACCGCCCTCCAGCTTCTCTTAAAGAACGCCAAGGTCTACATGGCCGGTCGCTCGACCTCCAAGATTCAAGAAGCTGCAGAGAAACTTGAGAAAGAGACAGGCCGAAAGCCTCTGCAACTTCAACTTGACTTGGGCGATCTGCATAGTGTCAAGCGCGCTGCTAGAGAATTTCTGAGTAAAGAGGACAAGTTAGACATTCTATTCAACAATGCGTTAGTCTTTTAAGGATGTGACAGTACATGCGGCATGTTGACCCACTGCTTACAGGGGCGTGATGGTTCCCCCAGCCGACCAGCTTACCATCCAAGGTTACGATCTCCGTACGTCGACCTGTTTTATTAGTAGTCTCTTGCCATTTAATGCTCATTTCGCATTTCCTCTGAAGAATTTGGTATGCAATATCCCGATGAGAACTAGAGCACTCACTCACAACACTGAACAGGTGTCAACGTACTTGGGCACTACTATTTAACTGCAAGTGCTCGCTGCCGTTACTGTCCCATATTGTTGACATTACTTCCAGGTGCTTCTGCTTCCTGCGCTTGAGCGTTCTACTACCGCAAATGGCGTGAAGGCCCGGGTTGTCAACACGTCGTCGTCGGGTCATGCGTATGCCACCGGTGAAGGAATGGAGTGGTCAGCGCTCAAAAGCGGCCCAGAACGCGATGCCCAAATAAAACAATGGGGTTCATCAAAAGTACTAGGCTGTGGGGCTCAATGGCACCTATATGGATTAAGCAAAATGGTATTTTTCTTTTAGATCAGCTCCTCACGGTGGTCATTTCTCACAGGCGCGTTCAGGGAAATATATTATTCACTCACCTCCTAAATAGACATCACCATGATAAAGTTGCATCCTGGTCTGTGCACCCTGGAGGCATTATTACAGAACTTCAACGGTATGTTCTTCATTAATTCGTATGACATGTTTAGGGTTAATCTAGCACGCAACTTAGACATGGCAGTGCTCTTGAAAAATCCATGGCGAAGGTGCTTTTACATCCTGCACCGTACGAGGCTTCTATGTTTGAGAGGTTACATGTTAACACTTGTGCATAAACAGATATGGCGCGCTCAATCAACTCTGGGCTGGAACCATGCCAGAAGCCGAAGATGTTGTTGGTGCCGTAAGTTCCTACCTGCGCTGCATGTCTTTTACAAGTGGCTGACTGTTATGTCTAGTACTTGATACCTTGGGTTCGTGTAGGCACGGCCGACGCTCGTGCAGCGAATGAGAAGCTACAGGACGAATTATTGGCATATTTAGAAGACCAGGTGAAGCCATTTGACGAGCGCGATTAATGACCTGAGTGTGAGGTGACGAGACGCAGTCCAATACTATATTGTAGTATACCGGATACATTAGACATAAGTAACGCACACAGGTTCTTCCTCCATGAGACGCGTCGACGGCTCCGCAACTACGAATATATTGCAGTGATGTTACAAGGCGGAGGCAGCACCGCAGGGTTCTACCCGGCGCTTGATAGGGAAAGAGCTCCAGGATGTTTTGGTGCCAACGACATCAATTCGGAAGACATTCTCTTCCCCAGAATCGCTTCACGTAGTAGCGGGCGTTCCCGTCTTTCGGACGCGGAAGTCCCAGAGGTACTTGAGTATAAAAGAGACACGTGATGCTTCCGTCAAGAACTCGCATGGCATCTTCAATCTCCAGGATTTGGCATAGTGAATTACGTCTGCGCGCAATACCGGCCAGAAGTTTACTTTATATAATTATCTGAAATGGTACGCAGTCCAATATTATATTATATTTTATCCTGGGTACAATTAGTAGACCCAAGCAGGTAAATATGCAGATACCCTCTAAACTTTCTCGGGTCCAAGTGAGTCGCGGTCTGCAGTCACGAATTCGAAAATGGGAAGCCGGCCCTCTCGGCCTTGATTGAATCCTTCAACAGCAGCCTGATCCAGAAGCAGCCCAACCAGCCCCGACCAGCCCCAGCTTGCCCCGGCGTCCTGTGCAGGCTATGTTCTAACTATAATCGCGCAGCCACATGGAAGTAGTACTGATGTTACGAAACTTTGCTTCTATATAGAACTCTTATATTATAGGTGGCACGCGGAAGCTTGATCGCTTACAATAATTCTACTATAAGTACGTGATTTCACCACACGAGCAAAACCAGCCACTATGTTTGCTTCAGCAGCTGCCGTCGTGGCTCTATGCTTTCTCCCACTGTTGGCCTCTTCCACACCAGCACAGCTTAGTCCAGGTCCTAAAAAGGTCGTCCTCCAATCTAGAAAGCTTCCTCCAGGTTCACTGCGACGACGAACTTTGTCGCCATCCAATGTTCCATTAAAGGATTATTTTAATGGAACAGACCTCCAGTGAGATCATCAGCAATTGCCTCCAGCTGAACTTGTAATTTATAGAATGCAGGTGGTTTGGCGAGATTACAGGTCTGCCCGTAGACTATTCGCTTGCTTGCACGCTTGCTTACGCCTTCCTACAGTGGGTACTCCCCCTCAGCATTTTACTGTCGTGTTCGACACAGGATCCTTTACACTTGAGATACCCAGTCAGTGTGCGCCCGCAACTCATCTCACTATGCTCATATAACATATTAGGCACGAAGTGTGGAACAGTTTGCGACATGCAAAGAAAATTTGATCCTTCCAAGAGCTCCACGTTCGTTGATCAGGGTGGGAACGGGACATTGGTATTCGGTGACCTCGTATCCTTTCGTACCACATATATATATATTCCTTAATAATCCATGACAGGGACGGGAGTGGGTGTTGACCCGTGAGTGCTCAGTTTTTACCACTAGTCTAAGACCAACACAGCCGTCTTATATCAGGGTGCAAGGCGTGCGTTACTCCCGCCGTCATGTCTGAGCAGTTTCTGACTTTGCTGGTAACAGGACAATTGGTCTTTGACGGTCACTACTGCCCAGGACACTGTGTCAGTTGGCGGTCTTACGGCGAAAGGATCAGACGTGCTCCTGATTGTTGATCAGACACCAACATTCTCTCCGGATGTAAGTTTACTAGTATATGTTATAGTTCTGGCATATCACATTCTTTCGTAGCCTTTCGACGGGATACTGGGCCTTGGGCCACAGCTTATGCCCGGCAGTGTCTTCAATAATTTTGTTAACCAAGGCCTCCCTGGTCAGTACTGACACACATCTTGACGGCTGACATATTGAGAGCGTGGTTAGCACAAGTTGGCCTCTTCCTGACCCCAGAGAAAGTCGGTCACGCTGAGTTGACCCTTGGTGGAGCCGACGATACAAAGTTCAAGGGCCCGTTGACATTCATCACTCAACCCTCGTCCAGCGGGAACTGGGTCCTCCCTTCTTCTGGGATCGCAGTGAACGGGAAGACAAGCAGCACGCTCACGAGTAATCGGACTATAATCTTTGATTCCGGAACCAGCAATCTGTGTTTTTCCAAGGCGACAACTGAGGTGAAGCATCTATTGTCTAGGGAAATGTTTCTGAAATGCGAACCATCTGATCGCAGGCCATTTACGCCATGATATCTCCTGATATCAAGCCCGTGGGCAACTTCGGAGCATACGGCATCCCTTGTAATAAAATCTCGTACCTTCCCGCTCAAATCGACTTCCAGTTCACGTCGCAGTCGGGACAACCGTTCAATCTCACTGTCCCCAGTAGTGAGCTGAATGTTGGACCCTTCCGTTCCGACCCAACTATCTGTCAAACTCTCATTAACGCGTTAAACATTGATATTATTGGCGGGAGTGCGCTCAAGCATTATTACAGTCTATGGGACGTCAGTGGTAGTAGGATTGGTTTTGCACGGAACGGTCAGTTGTCCGTTATCTGGGTATCTGCCGGTCATGATCATTGAATCATGAATGGATAATAGATTTCTGATCACAGCGCCATAGCATCAGCTGGGTTGTCATGGAATGTGCAATATTTTGATATGGACAATCGCATTCCTATCGTATAAAGTACTTGCTTGCCTTACCCGAAACGTGATTCTACCACTGCCCCCACGTATTTTTGCGTGAATGTACGATCTTATATATGCTGAATATACCTGCGAGTAATCACGAATATTAGTTCCGCAGATGCAACTTATATTTTACAGTTCTGATTGTGTCTTGACTTCGCGTCGCACGCAATCTCCATTCTGACACCTTGCCAATATTGGGTGACCTGAACTGGAAGACGGGCGCACGTTTTCTGATAACAACATTTGGAGGGAGTCGACTCTGCGTCTAGTTCTGCGTCTCCAGGGCGGTTGTTAATTTTTGGATTACATTTCAGTTTTATATTATAGTCTAACACAGAATATAGAAGCTCTCATAATCTGTACATGTAGAAATCGCTGGACTAGCATACAAACGTTAATCTAAGGCCTCGGCGTTCGTCACTGTTATTCTTCTGCGACGTTTACGCTTTGGCTTATCATCACCAGAGTCTTGCATGTCACCAATAGGGCGTGAAGTGTGTTCCTCCTCGAGCTTCCGTTTCCCTCCTACCTTCTTCTGACCCGTAATTTGGCTCGAATCATCAGTTCTCACCTTCTTCTTTTTCACGCTAAGCGGATTGGGGGCTTTGGGCCCCTTCTTCCTTCTTTTTGGTGATTCTACAGATCTGTCTGTGGTAATTTGCTTTTGCTCCGGGTCGGAAGGAAGCAGAGCTTTCTCTTCCACCTGTACAAATGTCGATAGATGATCCGAAATATGGACGAGAGGCACACACCCGTCGTTTTGCTTGTATTGTTGCATCACTAGGAGGTTCCAGGACCATGACTGTCCTATTAAGGTGTACTATTGGTACACCTGGGACACCGTGTAGTCTAGTTCTCATAGCCTGAGACTGACATGCAATGACATAGCGATGCTTGTTGGAGTCACCTAGGAGTTTCGGTATCAGCTGTGGCGGCCTTGTCATCAACATTTGGGACCAACCCACGACACTGGTAATACATTCATCACCAGAAATAGCTTCCCTGTGATTGCACTTTCTGCGCTCAAATGTCTTTGCCAGTTCCACGGCCTCCTGCTCAGAGGATCCTAATTTATACAACTCAACAATAGAACACTGTGTAATCACTGCCGCAAGCGTGAGATATGCCTCAGGAACAGGACACATAGCGCACTTGGTTTCACGCTGCCCTGAAGAACTATGGCAAACTGTTTGACCAAGTCCATTTTGAGCGATATTGAGCTAGAGCACATCTCTGAATCCACTGTAAAGCGCGCTCAGCGAGACACCTGTGGTACGGAGCAAAGTAAACTCACCAAGAATTTGATAAGGCTCTCGGAACCCGAATGAGAGGTGGTATAGTGCCATCAGCTTTTTATACGCTTTTGCCCGTTTATGCCTCATCTTGTACACCACCGTTTGAGTTACAGTCAGACTTCTAACCGCGGTCCTAAGGTTGCGCTGACTTTGTAAGCCACGTGACAGAAAGCTGTTCGAGCAGAAGAACCATGCCTCGTGCCTGTTACCGCAATAGACCACCACAGCCTTGACACTTTGGTCCTCAGTCCTCTTTCTACTGAGGCTCGTGGTGGTCATGACCACGTATCCGACTTATCCTCAGGCTGGATACGCAGCTCGATATGCACCCCAATATCCTGTCATGGTCCCACCTAATCAGTTCTACGGTCAGCCTGCAACGCAGCAGTACAATGGTTATGCGGAATCCTACCAGACTCGGTATCGACGGCCTTCGGATCCTGGGCCCAAGATGCGTGAGCCAAAACCACAACCCCTGCGTCGGGGAAAGTCATCGAGACAGTCAGAGAATGAGATACCCAGGATCTCACGTCCAATGATGAGGTCGCGCAGGCCCTCTATGCGCGCCGGTCTCACACCTGGTCAGTGGGTTAGATATCTTCGAATGATGGTAATAGGACAGATGCCCTCTCCAGACTTCATTTTTATTACTTTAAGCTCACACGATACTCTGAAAATTGCGAACATCACCCACTCTCGAGCTCTACTGGATTATTTACGACTTACTCTGCTTCCCTACTGGCCCCAAAGAATTGTGAGTGAGGCCGAAGATCATGATAGCGATGAATGGCAAATAAAACTCGGAGGTGACGTGTGGTCTGCTGGAGGCACTCATGGAATAATGTGAGAATCCGTCAATTATTTTTCGATAGTACTGATAACATATCGAAACAGTGCACGCAGATTTATTTGCAGGCTGTTCTCTGTTTTGGCCGAGGAAGTACGTCCATCACTCATAATCTTTCTCTCCGTCGACTTAATACTGCACACGAGGGCTTTGGATATTTGGCGACCGTAGACAGTCACCCAGTGAGTAAATAGGCAGATTATGCACCGGAACAACTTGGGGAATTCGTCACAGATGAAGGCACCTCGTTTGGTATTTGCATCCGTTCCGTCGGAAATCGAGCCTCGCTATTTCATGATCGCTTTCTCTCTCAACCGCCGCACCTTGACCATTATTGATGCCCCCGAAAAGCTCGCAATTCGCATTGGGGCTGCATTGCGTGCTACCGAACCAGAACCCAGGCTCAACGAAGCAGCAACCACGCCTCGTATCAGACCCAGTGAGACATGGACTTATCCGGGTGTTTACGAAGTCGTGACTGCTGACCGTGGTTTGTCCCTCCGACTAACGCACCTATTGTTAGAGACTAACTCTTCGCTCGTAGGAGCTACGCGGCAAAACGTCGCCATACTGATGGGCTCTGTACTTAAACTTATCGCCTCAGAAGGATGGCGATTCGAAGCAAGCGTGCCTTTTGGTAAGGTCGGTCTATTCGGTCTAAGAGGACGCCGAGAGGTATGGATGTTTCGTAGGGACCAAGCGGCGGCCGGTCCACCCAAATTACCCAGACAAGAGCTTCGGAGGCGTGCCTGATTTACTTCTTTCGAGTCCCCTTTGGTTTGGTTGGTCGTTTATGTTGTATTATTAGTGCGACGTGTGAATTACTGCTGTCTAGCAGTAGCTATTGTTAAATATAGAAGCCTGACTTTTGAGAATAAATAAGTGCACACGAGCAACATTCAATCAATCACTGTTGTTCGCGGGTCCGCCCCTCTAGCGGTACGCATATTAAGGACGCCACCCGCAAAGCTGGATAACGCGTGGCCGTAGAAGAAAGCGGACTCCGTGGCCAGGCTTTGCTCTATTAAAGCCAAGATATCCGTGAATAATAGTGGCCATCCGATTATTCGCCTGTCCTCAATCGTCAGAAGGTCGTAAATAAGCACTGCCGAATTATTCCGCAGATATGCCATTCCGTCGGCACCATGCTCGTCAGTCGCCAGAAAAAATCTATAACATCGTCAACACGACATGCATGAGAGGTCCAAAGGCAGACTAACGGATCACCCTCGAGAGGTAGAGCCAAATGCGAGGCCTGTGAATCTGGGACAATGCCAGGTATATTTGTTTCCGACGTAGCCATTTGTTCCAGTATTCCACGCCCAACATCAAGACGTTCCTGTACCCGTTTAAAATGGCCTTCCAATGTCTTTTCCATGGCCCACCCGACGATGGCAAAGTCGCCACGTCTCATGTGGGCGGACAACCACATTCTCCCACCACACCGCTCAGTCATGCGATTTGCAAGGTTCTTGACGAGGGTCCTAACAGGAAGGATGGGACGAAGTGCATATAGTATAAGGCGAGCAAAATCATCGCGAGCCGATTCTGTCGTAAATCGAAGGCCGCCCTACAAATTGTAGTAAATTACAATGCGATATACATCAACACTGAACGCACTGGCTTTCTTCCTAAGTGGGTTTCGCCTTCCAATAAAAGGATTTCGGCCGGTACAGTGTAGTCCTCAACGAGGCCACGGACCCGAGAACGAGGCACGACCTGTCTAATTGGATCAACTACTGTTTTTGTGTAGTCCATTCCTCCTCTGAAAGTAAGGTAGTGAATATCATACGAAAATGTCTGAATAGAAAGAAGCTTACGCCCCCAAAAATGTGTAAGTCACTACCCAGCCACCCGAGTTGATCAATCGCTCTATATCTGCATCCGTCTCTACTTTCTTATCTCTATCTTGGAGAGTCTGGACTGCAACATCCCACTGTAAAACGGGCTGATCTCCAAGAGCGGAATTTAGCAATTCATCAATACGGGTATCAACCTTGTCGACTGGCGGAAGACCTTGAAGAGTATCCACACGAATAACATTTGAAGGATCGTAATCTCCATTAGGAATTACGTGAATAGACGGAAACGTTGTGTTCTCTTCACCACGATTCCAATCCCCAGCAAGGGATTCCAAACCGGGATCCAGTCCATGCAACTCGAAAAACTCTGATGTGAGAATGACCGGGTATACGTCTCGTAAGTGAGGAAGATCCAGCATAAGCTAAAATATATATTTCAGTCAACTAAATGCTCGTGGGCTAATACTAGGGGAGAAACATGCCTGTATTGGAATCTGCCAAGCAAGGCTGTTAAGTGGAGCTCCTTGCCATGTATCCCATCCAATAACCTCGGCTCGGTCGACAAAAAGTCCGTATTCTGAACATATGTCTCTACGATCAAAGTCAGACCATACTGCCTTCAAAAAGAGAAAGAACCTACTTGGAAAATTCGCATGATCTGGCGTAAACGAACGAAGGCAGCACCAGCACTCGATTCAAAAGTTTGGCGTGCAGCAGAGAAGCCTCGATGATATAGCGCAGCTAGGGGTTGGGCTTATTCAATACTGGATGGGATTGTATAGTCAGGGGAATTCACATTGTTCCAGCCAAGTCCAACGCTCCAATCTCGCACATAGTAACCCTCTGTTCCAGCCACCAGTGCCTTCAACTCAGGCACACTCAAACGCCCTGTCTGCTCTGTCCATGCTGCAGGTATGATACCCGGATGCTCATGGTCATGTCCATGATGCGGTTGTCCGCGAAACCAACCGTTTCCTGGAGGTAAGTGGGATTCCCACCATGATTTATGCATCCTATGAGCACCATCATGCATCATTGGATGAGGAGGATGTGGACTGAAAAGCAGTAACAATGTTGCCGACAAGAGAATAGCTAGACCCCATCGGAGAGGTTGTTGTCGCATACGTCGCCGAAGCGAGTAGTACACCATGGCTGCGTGAAATGTGTGCCAGGTGCGATGTTGTCTGGGTAAGAGGACATCGGCCTTGCATCGGCTCCTATGCTAGACGCTCCCGCCTGTTGGCAGCCCACCTGAGATTTACGTAACATTCCGAAATGGGTTTTAACTAAAAAAGGAAACCGGGACAGTCAATTTGAAATACATTTAGTCTTGCAGGGAAATCTAATGCTACCATCAACCCTACTTTGTGATCTGAATGTTACTTCAAGACTTGCAATAAATACTCTAGATTGCAAGTGGTACTTACTCTAAGACATACCAAGTTCGAATTTCACAGCCTACTTCATACCATCTTGACAACTTTAGTGCCATCCACTATTCCAGCCAGACTTTGAGCAACGAGTGGCGCATCGGGTGAGGCCCGACGGGCGAGGAGTTCGTCCCACCAGCCGAACAGGAAGTCGCGTGCAATTAGCTTGAACCACGGCGTAAATGAGTTCCCTATGGCGATCTGTTAGCCACACATATGGACGCCACCATCACGCACCCTTATCATTAAACATAGCCTGCAACTCCTCTTTCGAAACATATTTGTGGTCCCTGATCTCATTCAGGTTTGGAGACACAGTGACGTCGGCCGTCAGGAACAGGATATAATCCACTGCGAGTGAAGTCATGAAGGGAAGTGTCGCCGCCAAAATAACATCTTCAACGGCTCACCTTCGTGCTCTCCCCAGATTCCGCTAGATGGAGCAAGGTAGTGTATCTTGGTAAGATACTGGAACTGGTCAACAGGTGTTTGGGACTTCGGAATACCCAGTTCGTGCTCCAGTTTGCGGGACGCAGCCACCTTCACACCTACAATGCGTCCATATGGGTCAGAGTCAGAGAGAGATTTGGACAGTTTCAAACATAGCTCACCCAGCTGGCTCGTCTCCACCTTCTCTTCCTCGAAATCGTCCAGGGGATGTGAGCAGCAGGTGTTTGTCCACATGTCCGGAAAAGTTATCTTCTCTGAGGCCCGTTGCTGTAGCAAGAGTCTGCCATCTGAGGGGCGAAATACAAAGGCTGAAAATGCTCGATGAAGGAGACCCTTGTCAATGTTTTCCATCAAATGACCTGTCTCGACCGCACCTGAGCATACAGCTAACGACTTCGCTGTACACACTCACATGTCTTTTTATCTGCAGCACCCCATGCTCGATCCTGTTCATCTACGAGGATGCACCGCTCGTCCATGAGACGAGATTGCTCGGGATCATAATTGGATAGATCCACAGATGCTAGGTGGGCGAGGTGGGCAGGCCCCGTTGCAGTGGCGGCAGAGGACATTGCAAAGTGTTGGAATGAGCTAAACGCTGCGACGTCACGGCGAGGTAGCCTGAGTCTGAGAAGCGCTCTAGTGAGTAAAATTTTGTGCAGGAGTACGTGGCTCCACCTCGAATTGGCGACGGAATAAGTTGTTGCCGGCACGGTGGACTCAACTCCCAGATTGCTGTACGCCACTCTACATGGCTAGCACCAAGTCGCTGCCAAAGTATAACAAGCTACATATAGGCACATCCAAGTCTTATTCCCCGAGCCCGAGGGCTAATCTAGACCTTGCGAACAGTAAGAAATGTCTCAAGGGTCGTCGACTGTTGCACTGAGCTCAACGCTGAGGCTCGGTCTATAACCAGGATATCCTAGCACACAGTCTCTTAGACTTTTGAAACCCTTGTGAATGCGACGCTACAGCTGCGAGCTGTCTCGTGTTGGACGATGCAACCATGGAACCCATCTGAACACATCTCAATTTGAATATTAGTTCAGGTCCAAGCTGTGGCCTCTTTCCCGAAGTGGTCGGATCTCGCTGCGCGGTTATGTCCATAGTACAGTATGCAAGCATGGTTCTTTATATCTCCCGCTGTTCTAACGCTATAGTGTGCTTATACAGGCACGATTCCTGGGACCACAAATTCGTGACTGTTTACCTCGCAAACTGGACTGGCCACGATCATGATTGTCGCCTCTCAGGCCGTAGGCCCGTAGTCTTTAGTCTCCTTGATCTCGCTTTAATAAAGTAAGCAACGTAGAGCGACCAAGAAATGAGCGCTGGCATAGCTTATCAGATATTGCTTTCAGGTCCTGGCAGGACATAAGTACTAAGTACTTGGACGGCGCAATGTTTACTGCACATCCAAAGACTCGCCGTCGGACCTTCTGTGCCACTTACCATTCTTGTGAGGCTATTCAGATAACTCCGGATAACGCCCCCTCCTTCTGTCCGATATAAATTCAATACTCAATGGTAGACTTCGAATTTCGTTCGAATCTCCGAAAGCGATCATAGCAACTGAAGCATCACTGCCGGAAATCGTCGTCATTGCTTCCGCCCATTCTGGCACATGCATCGTTGGCTTCGAATCCGTTTACTGATGCAGATGGGTTTCCATCGTGCCTGAGAAGCATTGGCTGCGGTCTTTACACTTCTCTACCATCCCGCGACTGCCTCATCCGTCAATCACTGCTCCGCCCTCTGAGATATATCAGGGTTCATTTGAAAACGTTCGGTCTGTGCAGCGCGCAGTATCTCTTCAGGTGAGACAGTGTGGTCATTTGCTCATTGAAATAGTCGGAAACTTGGATATTCTGATGTTATTACATCTTGCGGCAGCATTTGAATGCCGAGTCACCTGCATTCCATTCCCTCTTGCCAGCACGTCCAATTAAATTCATATAAGTTCATTGCATGCCTCCGACATCTCCTAAAATCACCGTTTCAGTTAGACCATGTTCAAAGCCAGTGGCAACCAAGATTCTTTGGCAAGTTTTGTTGCAATCGAATAGGCGAGAGCCACTACATTTGAATATGTGTCCAAATGGGTTCCATTTCGGCACATCGATTCCTGAAATCATGACCGTTCTTGGAACAAGGGGATAACACATCTATCTTTGCCCGGGTGCGGCAGTCGGCCTACGGATATTATTAGATATAGACCATGGCAAATAATGCAGTTGACAGGTGGATTTCTTGAAGATAATCAGATTGGAAGTTGTGCGTTTGGGTTGGGAGAGGGAACGCCTGCCACAGACAAGCTGCCAGAACAAGTCAACCAAGCGCGCCCTTGAAAGTGATGTGGGGGGAGAGGCACATAAATAGTGTCAGTTTTCAATAGGAATTAGCGTCCAAACAGTCAAGAAAGACGCTGTGGTTGAGAAAACGGGTGTGATTGTGACAAGCCTGTGGAAACGCCGGGGAACCGTACAAACCGTGCTGACCTATATACGTACCTAAGTCCACGTTCCAGCGTCTCACACAATTGGCAGGCCTCTTGACAGGAAATATCAAACTCCAAGGCAGCTGGTCCAGCGCACTCGCTGCACTGCAAGCTCCGCATCTGGGATCGGGCGTGCTTGGCATAGGCGACCCTATGCTTTAATACTCATCTATAATTCAGTATTGGAGACATCCAATTGAAGCGGGCATCATGACACTTACCACGGTCTGCCGCTAACTTCTTGACAACTCTGTACGCTACAAGGATAAGTCTATTGATCGAATCGATAAAACGCGCGAGAGAGATATGACGCATCGGGCATTTATGTTATCAGGAAGTCGTCGAAGGTCAGAGTCCGGGTAGTTAATTAGGAGGATGTTTACAACGGTAGGGCGATCCATTCTGGGATTATGAGAATGTATTTCAATCTCCGCGGTAACCGTTGTACTTACCTACTCTAGATCTTTGCCGGGCCGCACAATTATGTGGGACTCAAACTCGTGAACGAGTAGAGCACGTTTCGCTCTTACGCTCATCCGAAACACTGAACCATGTCGAATGAGCTCAAGAAACTCAATGTTCTTATGTGTGAGCCTCCATATTTTTGAAGCACCAAGTTGTCCAAGCTAACAATTAGTTTGCTCAGGTGGCACTGTGGGTCAAATAGTTATTTATAACACTGGATAGCAGAACTCATTCATGTTTCGTAGGGAGAGTATACGACAGGTTGGACGGGTTCAGGAGCTTCACAGTCAGACAAGAAAGTACGTTCAGTAGTAGGTGATGCGCCATACACTTAAGTCTCCCCTTTCTAGATTGGAGTCAGAATTTTAAGTGTATACAGTCTATAAAAAGCTTGACATACTCGATACAGGTCGTTGGTTTGACACTTTTTGACCTCAGGAGATTGGGCAAGGTAACCTTCGTATCAGGGTAGCCTACTCTCTTTAATACCCATCTCAAGGTAAATCAGTTGGGAATGGTAGGGACAAATGGAACGAAGTACCCGGCTATACGTAAGCACTTGACTGAAAAGATAGGGCAAGTGTATGCGGACATGGATATATCGTAAGTTATTGTTAAATATATTTTACATGCTGATGGGTTTCCAGGTTCAAAAGTTACCCGGAAGAAGACAAGATTGATCCTGAATCCTGTCGGTTTCCAAACACGTCCGATGTTAGATGTAAACTGACAGCGGTGGTCCGTTTAGATAAGCGAGCTATCGACGACCTGTCCCCGGGTGATGCAGTTGTCATTTTTACGCCTGACAGTACGACTTTCATGAAGACGTCTACATCAATGCTTATTATATTTATGTAGGCACACACTACCCAATTTCAGTGTATGCAATTGAGCGAGGCCTTCATGTCCTCGTTACCAAACCGGCGACTCAACTTTTGACGCATCATCAAGACTTGATCGAAAAAGCCAAAAAGCATAATGTCGTCGTGTTTGTTGAGCATCATAAAAGGTTACCTTGCTTGTACATATGACGACCAATCTGCTCACCTGATCCCTTCAGATTTGATCCGGCATACAGCGATGCGAAAGCTCGCTCTGATGCTCTTGGAGAATTCAATTTTTTCTCCGCATGGATGTCCCAGCCAAAGACACAGCTGGAGACGTTCCGTGCCTGGGCTGGGAAAGATTCAGATATTTCATACTATCTTTCCAGTCACCATATCGACATATGCTGTTGGATGCTCGCCAACAAAGCGTACCCTACGCGTGTCGTAGCGAGTGCTGCAACCGGAATAGCGACCGGCGAGCCGTACAACTGCGTTCCGCAGACAGAAGACACAATTACACTGTTGGTTGATTGGCAGTCTATTAAGAGCCCGAGACACAAGGGCACGGGAGTATACACGGCATCCTGGACGGCTCCAACGAATAGCGGTGTCCACAGCGCCCAGCACTGGTATTATATGGCCGAGAAAGTGCGCATTTCCATTTGACGCCAGTTCTAGGCTCATCACGTGGTTCAGGGTGAAGTGAGCGTCGATCAAGCTCACCGAGGATATGATATTGTCGTTGACGGAGAGGGAAGGACTTAGTAAGCAATCTCGTCTAACAGTATCGCGAGAGTGATCTTAACTATTAAGTCTTTATTCCCTAATAGCTATAACCCCTTCTACATGAAATACTCGCCGTCGGAAAGTGGACATTTTGATGGCCAGCGTGGGTATGGCTATGTGTCCATCGAGAAGTTCATCGATGCTTCCCGCAGCGTTAATGCGAAGGAAACTCACCCTAGTGATTACGACAAACACGGACTACCCACTATTGCGAACACTGTTCTCACAACTGCCATCCTGAATGCAGGGCGCATTAGTCTGGACGAGAAGAGGCCGGTAAATATTAAACTGAGCGGTGGGAAATGGATATTGGAGTGAAACTGGTGACCCGGGGTGGTCGTGTGCATATGTACTAGTCGTACTAACCCTAGTGGGAGGGAGGCTGTAACGGAGTTCGGTCCACTACATCTGACAAGCGTGCTTGCGTGATTCGCGACGTATTTAAGTAGTTATAAGTGATGCGCGGTCGTATACGCCAAATTTATGATGTATTACTCGTTTCCGAGCCGTACCTTTTAGCAAACACGGCCAGACCCTTGAGCCAAAACCGTCCATTAAGCAATATCAGGCCATTCAAAAGTCTCCAGGGCTCACACGCGGCTGCAATGCACATTGGTTTATCCGATCGAGTGGACGTCACGACATCGACGTGAGCAGGCAATGATGGAGATGGGCCAATTCAAGTCAATATATGCCTTTCAGGCTGCTGAATTTGCAATTTGGAGATGGTGTCCTTTAGACCCCTGTATTGTGCGACATGCTGAGATGATAGACACAGAGACAATCATTGTGCAGAGAGAAAATGGACAGGAAGATGTTAAAAAAAAAAAAAAAAGGAAAAATAGAAGTGTGCTGTGTACGATGTATTGTGTGAAACGTGGGGGGATGGGGTCGAGACGAGAATCCAAGTGGGGGAGAGCATGTTGGCCGCGAGAAGAGAGGTGTGGAGGGATAAAAATAAAATAAAGACAAGGGATATCGAAGGAGGGGGGGGGGGGGGCAAGTGA
>QFFB01004601.1:28757-68476 GCA_003316465.1 Ramaria cf. rubripermanens
ATTGAACCCCTGCTGGTGGCCCACCCCAGGTCCGTGCATAGCCCCCCCGGACATGCCCATAGCGCCTAAATATACATTGGGATCGTGCGGCGGCCGTCCTCCGAGGTTCGCCAAACCGGGCGGCAGCCGCTGCTGCTGTCCCCCAATCAATGGATTGTGTCCCCCCAGAGGCGACGGCTCCGCGCGGAACGGCGCTTGGAACATTCCCCCGCCCCGGTTCGCCCCTGGGCCCTGCGTATTGTATAGTTGCGGCAGGCTCCCCCGCCCTGGCAACGGCTCGAATCCCTGTTGCTGTGCGGGAACCCGCTGCTGCACCGTAAACGGCGAATCGTCTAGCGTCTCCGTGTACAGCGGTGCCGAGAGCACCCCGGCCATGCTGCTTTCCCGTGATCGGGGCGGCCGCAGGCCAGGCACCATCCCGTCAGACACAAACGGTCGGTTGTCGAACGGCTGGTTCTCCAAGAGACTGTTCGCGTTCGAAAAGTGATGTTGCGGCTGCGGCTGGTGGTGCGGGATTTGCTGTTCGTGCAGCGCTTGCAGGTGGGACGGGTGCTGGCGGTGGATCCCATGGTTCCCCGCGTTGCCAATCGCATTGCCCTGCGTGCTCATGCGAGTGCCCTGCGCTCATGAGTACATATCCAAAAATTAAGTGTCTTTCCACTAACCTGTGTGTTGTTCTGTAACATCGTCAGCACATCCTGAATGTTGTCCCCTGTTGTGGTGTTCCCAGCAAACCCATTGGGCGAGACATGATCAGTCTGTCGCTGTCCTTGCGATGTAGAGGGAGAAGCCGACTGCGGAGGCGGCGGCTGCTGCTGCTGCTGCGAATGTCCTTGAGACATGATCCCAGCGGCAGCCTGCGCCTGCATAAACCCGGCAGCAGCTGCCTCTTTCGTCTTTCCGTCCCAGAACTTTGCAAATCTACTCCCCCGCCCAGACGCATATGTCGAAGCCGCGGAATTAGAATTAGGACTGGGGTTCTGCGCCCCGCCGCCACCATCATACGACAAGCTTTGGCTGGAGTTTGAAAGCATCGTCTGTGGGCTCAGACGCGGATTATGTGAGTCGGAGACCATCGGGTCCCCGGGGCTGAATGCAGAGCGTGAGTCTACGGGTGAATTGACTGAGGGCTGGCGCGAAGAAGTGTAAGCAGAGTCTATCGAGTGACGAGGAGCGTCTGAGGGTGAAAATGAAGATTGGTTCGAGTCGAAAGGCGAGAACATGGTGCGGTGGTGCATATTTTCAGCAGCCTGGATTCGCTGCGTAGCCTGTTCCGTCAATGACGGTACACGAGAAGTCGGTTCGGGAGCACGCGGCGAAGGCTCCACGCGACTGGGTGGAGCGGAACTGTAGGGCTGGGGTGAAGGCTGGGAGCCAATCGGCCCGGGACGAGCAGGCGGCGGTTGGCCTTGTCCGATGGGCAGACGCAGCTGAGGCTCAGATGGCGCCTGCGGCTGCTGCGATTGTGCAGAGAAGGCGAGAACACGAGATTGTTGAGGAGGATTAAACGGTGCGGATGATTGAGGATTTGGTGTTTTCGCAGGGGGAGGGTCCATCAGGGCACTAGATCCCAACAAACCCGGAGTTGGCGACACTGTCGACGGTTGGGCGGTAGCGGATGATGGGGGAGCAGGGCTTGGGCGTGTGTGTGTGGGTTTTGCAGTTTGAAGGGTATCATAGGTAGAGTTTGGCTGCCCACCCGTCGGCGCTGAGGGCATGATCGTAGAGGGCTCTCTCGTGACTTCGGGCGCGGGTGAAGCGCCCAAAGGAGAGAGCGAGATCGCAGCTGTTTCACTTTTTACAAGGCCTCGAGAAGTAGACGCTGAGGTAGTCAGCGGGATACCTGGCGCTGGAGATTGTTTTGCTGTGACCATATAATCAAAAATATGATTCAGGAAAGTAAAATAAACGCACCGGATATACTGTCAGAGCGAGAAAGTTCAGTAGCTGCATTCGGCGATACAGTCGCTTTGGGAGATTTTAATGAACTTGTTTCAGTTTTGGCTTTGGAGCTTTCGCCCCTCATTAAGCCGAGGAAGAATGCCTCTGTAGCCTTGGCTTGCTCATCGTTTGGGGCAGAATCCATGAGAACCTTCCCATTCGTGATGGTTTCGACGCCATCACGGGTTCCAGTCGGCAAAGACTCGGAGGGCGTTTCCGCTGCTTGAGGGCCACTCGAAATCGCAGCCTTTGCACTGGTCTGCTTCTTCTTCCAGGCCTGGATCTCATCGTCCATACCTTCGATCTTCCCCCCGAATATTCCTGCCTTGGTTGAGCCAGGTTCAGGCACGTAATCATCCATCCATGCTGGCTCCTTGTCCCGGTCCCGACGAGACTCCTTCTCTTCATCGAGACCTCCCGCAGGACCCTGGCGCCTCTCTCCTCCGCGGCCAGCGTTACGACGACTATTGCCGGAGGGCGCCAATGCCTGACGAGCTTCGCGCTCTTCAGCAATCGTCCATCCTTCCCGTAACTCACGGTCGCGTTTGGCATCAGGATGTTCACGTGCCCTCTCTCGGTCCCGCTCGCGTCTCTCCCGGTCTCTTTCCCGTCGCTCCTCTTTGGTTTCCTTTTCACCGTCCTCGCGGCTCTTCCTCCTGTCATCCCGGTCAACATCACGCACACGCTCAGTCCAACGATCTCGACCAGTCCCACCACGCTCAGGGTGACCCTCCAAGTCCCTCAGCCTGGACCGGCGGTCATCATCGCGTGCTCGATCCCGGCCCTTTTCGGTGTCTTTGTCTTTGGGATCTCGCTCTTCGTCCTCTCGCAATCGAGATGGGTGTTCATCCGCCTTGTCTCTCCAAGCACGAGAACCCGAACCATGAAAATCACGGTCACGCTCTCGATCTTTATCACGGTCGCGATCACGTCCTTTGGGCTCACGCCGAGAGTCACGGGCCTCATCGCGGTCCCGAGTGCGTTCTGTTGTGCGTTCTGCCCAACTCTCCCGAGAAACACTCTGTTCGCGACGAGAGCGTTCTACTTCGGGACTACGGTCTCGCTCACCGCCATCACGTTCCTGATCCCGGCGAGAGTCTGACCATGACGTAAGAACTATGTCAGAAAGTGGATTCACGCCCGAAAAAAAAGACAAAAAATGTCAAGTATCTTACGTTCATCTTTACCTCCACGCGATATTTCTCCTCCTGTGAATAAAGATTAAACGATTCTTCTCGGCCTATTTTCAAAACGTCATGACACACCTCGACGCCAATCTCCACTTTCGCCGCCCTTCCTCCGCCCGCTTTCTCTATTTTCGCTACGCCGCCCGCCATCTCTGTCTCTGTCACGGTCTCTGTCACGATCCCTGTCACGATCTTTGTCTCTGTCTGACCTATCTCTTCCCTCTCGTGCGCCTAGACGCCCGGACGAGGAAGCATTAGGAGCGAGGCTAGAAGCCGAGAGATGCGAAGCAGCGTCGCGTTGTTGCGATCGCATTAAAGGCGGCAGAGTGAGCGGAAGAGCCATACGGTCACGGTCATACATGTCCGAGAGCTGAGGAAACATGAGAAATGGCTTATAACTAGGAGAAACGAGGCGTACACTGCGGAGGCGTTCATGGCCCTCTTTATCCCGTTCATTATCTCTGTCGCGGTCACGCTCTCGTTCACGGTCTCGATCTGCACGGGTAAGATCACCACGCAAAGATTGGTGCTTGAAATTGCCCATTTGGGATGGTTGTGACAGAGTAGAGCGGAAGGCAGGTCGAGCGGCGTTATCTGTGAGAACGATATGAGTGAGAATAAGCTACGAGTCTTGAATGACTTGCCTCCTTCTTCATGGTCACGGCGAGGAAACCTGTTCATTGAATGTGAGATTAGGTTTTGGATTGTAAAACCGAGCGTACCTTCGGCTTCCTGTGGTGCCATTTGGGTCGCCTCCGTCCTTTTTCGCTTGCGATGCAGTATGTTGTTCTGACCAATCGCTGAAGGCGATGGTTATATTAGCAAGTCTTAGAGAGACATTTGAGCTGCCTGCCCAAGACTAGGGACTCTGTCAAGCAGGGGTAAACCACTCACCCAAACCAGTCCTTCAACAAGGGCATACCCTCTGGAGGCTGTACAAGTGGTGAGGATTGAATCAGGAGCAACTGCTGACGGCTATAAGTAACAACGAGTCTTTGACTACATTCTGGTCGTTGAAGGCCGGTATCTTCAAGCGGCCTAGAGTGTGAAGGTGGGGATGGCTGCCGCAGAGTGTCTGCAGCTTCTTCTGGGGAAGTTAATCGATATTCTGCTATGGAAACCTGGGTATCAGTAGCGTGAGAGGTTGGTGGTTGGGGAGAAGCCATGAAAAGGGTATGACTGGCGACGTTGCGTGCAACTGGCAGCCAGCCCGAATAGACCCAAGCGGGGATCGAATAAGAGTACCTTGTGACCGGTCACCTCGTCACACACGCGTACTTATGCTCACCCTTCAGCACTTTATTTGGAGGCAGAGAGCACTCAACTTGTATAGATCCGCCATAAGAGCATCGCGTTGTGAGTATGCGCTCATGTTTGTAGCTTAGTTTTCTATTTTCTCGCATTTTCCTCACGTTTACGTGGTCTTTTTCAGCCATTCCGCAGCCTGTAGCCCGCCGAGAAACCATAATGTGGATTCGCGCTGAATTTGAATATACGAGAAACATTCAAGATATTGATATATTAAAGGGCCGGCTTTCATCAATCCGAAGAGATCTGAAGGAGATTTTACCTTCCATAGGTCTTTCCTCAAGCAAGCCATAGTTTATCCCTGCGCTACAATTCTAGTGTACCCACAGTTCCGCGCACAAGGCGATAGACGCGGATAATCACCACATGACCTTAATATGTCAAGAGCGACCTCCAGATGCCACTGTCTCAATAGGTGTAGAAGATACTGCGTTTTTGTGTAGAGTTGAGTTGACACTGCCGGCCAACGCGAGTTATAGGGCGTGTACGTGTGAATACAGAGCCCCTTGAGAAACACTGAAGCTAAAGAAAGCCCGTGAGAGACGCCTCGAGTTTGAAATTCGTTCCAGTCGTGTACCGCCGCTCTTATTAGCCACATGGGCGCCACGCGGACTAAATGACACCACATTTTATTCGAATAGGAGGGCAAGATGGGATGGCCACCAACCCTCCCAGCAAAGATAGTGTTTGTGTAGAGTTTCGATGCACAATAAGCGTCAGAAAGAAAAACTTACATAACTGAAGACAGCCGACGACCGAAGAATATAAGTAACGTCGACCTTGCAAATGAATTGTATTTCAACTGTCTCGAAATCGGGTTGGGCCTCAACAAAGTGACCGGGAAAAGTAAGCCAACTCACATTCCCGGTTGAGGCCTGGCCGGCTGGGTGGTGGGAGAGCAACGGCGGGCTAAAGTGATTGGAGGGCATAGGATGTGTCGTGCATAACCTTCTTTGTCAGAAGCAGTCTGGACTGACAAGTTGACTCATGTCGATGGCCGATAATAACACCAGAAAACATGGATGATATCTCGACACGCATCATTTAGCTTCACATAAGATACTATCCAACCTACGGCCGGTTTCCTGATCTGCATGAAACAGGTACTCCAACGGTTAGAGTGTAGGACAGAAAACACGACAGCTTCACCAGGAAGAACTAATAGACACCTAAGCGGATACCAAACTTTCGGAAGCGCTGCAGCTTTGGCTCTTCCGGGGGTGCTGAGTACTCAGACATTAGCTTGGTCAAGCAAAGCATCGAAAGGCAGCACCATATCAAGCGACAAAGCTGTCCTCATGACTTAATAGGGATCATGAGAACATCTGCAGATTAGAATAGCAACTGGAACATACTAATAGAGCGGCCATGCACCTCGGCGGTCCATTAGTTACGGAAAACGCAAGGTGAGTCATAGGAGGATTCGGATTAGAATGGTGACCCAACGTCAGTCCACGACCCTCCCGGAGGTCAAACATGTAGCTACGGAAAAGCCTATCATGAAACAGAGCAGAAGCCGGAGAAACGGTACGTATCGGTAACACGTCGTTCGCACACCCACTCATCCTCTGCAGATCACAGATGAGCGCTGAGCAGCCTCAGGGTCGTTGTGACTAAGAAGTAACTGAGTCTGGAGTAGGTAGTCGAGCCTGAAGAAAGCGGAATGAGAAATAATCAACTAATCAAGGAGACCAACCGACAAGATACTGTAACATGACTTGCCACGAGCTGTCGAAGTTCTTCCACCTGAAGTTTCTTTGCATGTAACTTTCACGTACGGATATCCACGTTCCAATGCTCCAGACTCAAATGCACTTGCCGCAAAAGATTATGTATGGCCATGGTGAGACTAAGAATAACGATTACATCAACCGTGATACCCATGTGTCAGCCTTGGGCGCAAGCAAGTTGTCACGTGGCTCGCGTGCTCTATGACGTCCATGGTCCATAGAATTTTCATTATCCACCGTTCCCAACGTTTAAGTCTATGATCATTGTCTAATCCACTTCTCTGACTCTCTTCGACGTACGTCTCAATTTGACATGACTTTTTCAACACGCTACTCGACCTCGCGTACCACACTCCTTGCTGCAATCTGCTTACTTGCACTGCTCTCGCTTGCTGTCTTCAACGTATCTTGCTTTTATTTTCACCGACCTGACCTCGCTTGGCTGGATTATGACCACGAGTCCGAGTCTCTCATTGGATCCACACGCGTTCCAAAGATTATTTTCTTCGAAACTGCTGACTTGCCCACCAACGTGCACACCTTCCAGACTGATGGGGAGGTCACTGTCGGGACCGATGCACCCAGACATCCCATCTTAGACATCTTGGAGCATGCCAATAAGAAGTGGGACTCACTTCTTGATGCGCATGGTGGCAACGTCAGTGTTTATACACGCCGTCTTCCAACTTGTGATTCCCTGCTGACCTCCAGGCAGCAAACGCACGCCCTCCTGCAGTATCGTCTACATCGCTCTGGGAAGCACCGTCCATCCTGTAAGCGCTCACATAAATTAATCTGAGGTTGGGCACAAATTCTCCACTAGTCCGAGCCTTTAGTTCCATCTATCCCATCAATCTATTCTCCCCCATTTCTTCTTCACTCCTCGCACCTCGTCAACAAGAGGCCGAGATCCTTCCCGGTTCGTACCCGTCACATCCACCGACCTGTCTAGCTCACCACCTTTTAGATACCTTAACCCTCATCATCCATTCGGGGGTTCCCAGTGTCAAATTTGGCAATCTTACTGCCTCGGTGTCCGAAAAGTACCGTAACCGGCGCGTAGACCTTCTCCTGGAGGCTATCCGACCCTTTGTCACTTCCTTGTCCGTCCCACTTCATCAATAGCTCATCTCGCACTTACCTCCCACAGGCCCAATCTCCGGGCAACTTTCAATGTCCTCCCCCATCCACGCCATGCTCTACCCTCTCACAGTGTGGAAGTCCTCACAGCTTTGGCAACTGATCACCTTCTTCCAAATTCGCCTGTTAAGTATCACTCTCAAGTTGAACCCACTGGTACGAACACAAATCAGGGTCGCCCTATTCACGCAAAGGACCTCAAGCTTCTCGAGAGCACAATGTCAAGCCTAGAACGTTGGAGCTGGGAGAATGCATGTCATGCTCAATTTGACATAGAGGAGGAAGATGAGAGCAGTGACTTCAGTACGTGATTCATCACCTTTACTTCTCGGATATAAATACGGTATCAGCTCCGCCAATACGCTTCGTGGCCTCGCCTGACGCGAGGAATGACCCCTGCGTGCACCGCAAGCTCACGGAGGTTCACCCTTCCTATGAAAGCACCGGTGAGTCACAAAAATATGCCTGGTTAAACTGTTAGTCATAAAGAGCAGATTTCACATATCACACACGAATATCTCCCATCATTTCGGAGACCACAACTTCCTGGGCAAGCGATGTTCTTCTCCCGCCGCTCGACTTCTTTGCTTCCGAACTCCAGAAAGATGCCCCGCCTCCCATCCCGTGGCATAACAGGACACCTGGGTTGTCTTGGGTATGCTAGTGTCTACGCCCTTGTGACACAACCCACTCATAGTGTTCACATCAAGGGTGGTCCCGCAGCTGAATTTCCAGCGTCATACTCTATCGTGCAGTTGCAGCGCCTGCTGGACTTCACACAAAAATCCAAGGAACATGATATCATACTTCCGACGGACAGTGAAGGTTTTCTGATTGATCGCAAACAGCTAACGGATGTTGTCACTTTCAACGTTCAGCAAGGCAACGACGGATCTGAGATGATGGAAATTGGGCGGAAGTTTCTGATAGAACTGGGTGGTGGTGCTCAGATGCGTGCTAAAATGGCCAGTGGCGGTCTGGTGTTTCGTCCGTTGTTACTAGGCGACTGGGTCTCCGAGCATAGTGTTCCCTGGGTGCATTACGTCCCAGTGCAGGTACGTGTCAGTCAAGCATGTCTGAGACGTCTATAACACCCCACTCTCTTGTGCTTCATTACTCTTGTACCTCCGGCAGCCCGATCTCTCCGACCTGCCTTCGTTGATAGCATTTTTTGAGCGGTATGACGCGCTCGCCCAGCGCATCGCAGAAGCGGGACAGGCGTGGGTACCCGAGCAACTCGAGCAGACGCGAGCCCGAGACGAAGTTAGGCGAGTCCTCGAGGGGTGGGCCAGGCTTGGTTTGGGACTCCCGGAACTGCAATGAGATCCCGACATGTTGTAATTTTCGGACTTCGGACTTTTGGACAAGCCAATGTATTTAATATGACGATCTGCAGTTTTGTTTCATATGCCCTGCTGAGATTGTATACTTAAATCTTGATTTCAGAAAACAATATATGCAATGGCCACATTGTCAGGTAAGCTCATCGCAAGAAAGCCTGTCCTCCTGTATCGTCCCTGGTTTCAAAGACAAGATGTGATGCTTCTGTTTGGTACGACAGTTATGGGGCAGTCGACTTTCACACAGCATGGCCAATGGTTTTATTTCGATTAGATTGTCAACGTAGTAAGGATACGGATTGAAACTTGAACTCTGGCAAACATTCGAAACTTGGCACAGGTCTAAACGGGACAATTTCGGCACCCATGTTGTTATGTGGATGTGATGGATGTGGCGGTGGATGGTCACGTGACGACGACAACAGATTGGACGCCCTTGTGCTTTCCTGAATCTCATTCGACGGCTGCTAAGAACATACCCCCAACTATCTCTGAGGCTGTCTTCTCTCGCTTATGCCCGTTTCCTTTCTGGGGCGAGAAGTTCTGCAGCTGTCTACCCAAATCAGGTTGCATGGCTATAAATAATGGTTAGGGCTTCCGTTAAGGCCAAGAAATCTCTTCAAATATGCTTTGCAAAGGATCACGTCGAGCTTTCATATCACTGTGTCGTCCATCTCCACGAAGATAGTATTGAACTTGGTGGTAGGTCCGAGCGTGAGGCGTATCAGGAAGCGGCTGTATCTCACCTGTCAGATGATCAGGTTCTTTAGCTAGTTCATGATGATCATCTGCTCAAGGCGGTGACGTTTTCCCGTGTGCTTGACCCGACGTCAGCACCCGACGTCAGCACCTCAACGAGTTGAAGGGAACGTTCTGACAATCACCTCCTCCCACTATTCCATACCCTACGTTATATTATCTCGCGACACAGAGAGCCATTCTTTTCCATCCAATAATTTCTTCGAGACGTTTTAGCACGTCGCACAGGATACGTCGACTCTGCCAGGTAGTATCACTTGCTAGGTTTCCACTTGCTGCGACTCATTACGTCTATAGTCGCACGGACTCCTCTTCGCTTTCAACTAGCACTCTCACTCCAGTAGAGTATTATGGCACCGTTGGCTCCCCGGTTCCGAACCCCCACACTTGTCTCTCGAGACCCGGTCCCTCAGCTAGGCCTACCAGCCATCGTCCCAGGCGTAGCAACAGGCATTGCTGGCGCGCTCAATCCTTCTCAAGGGCCTCCCACATCAATCCAGACACCTACAGCACTCCCCGCAGTTCCGCTTTCCAACCCCCAGTCGCTCACTGTGCACGCCTCCCCCGTTATCACAGCATTACCTCCAAGCGCCGCCTCCGCGGCCCCAATAGTTTCCCAATTGCTATCAGGAGTGGGAACCAATGTCCCAAAAGTATTATCAGGAGTCACATCCAACGTTCCCGACGTACTATCAGGAGTCACATCCAACGTCCCCAACGTGCTATCAGGAGTCACATCCAACGTCCCTAACGTGCTATCAGGAGTCACATCCAACATCCCCAACGTACTTTCAGGAGCGGCAACCAACGTCCCCAACGTAGTATCAGGAGTGGCAACCGACGTCCCTAAAGTGCTATCAGGAGTGACATCTGACGTCCCCAATGTGGCATCTGGAGTGACATCCGAAGTCTCCATAGGTTTATCTGTCGTATCCCAAGTAACATCTGGAGCCGGATCTATAGCGACGTCATTTATACCTCAGGTGACATCCGAAGTGGGGTCTGCAGTGACATCTGAAGTCTCCCAGGTTTCCTCTATAGTGTCCCAAGCAGCATCCGGTGTAGAATCTTTAGCGACACCCGTTGTCTCCCAAGGTGCTTCATTTTTATCCCAAGAAGTCCCCGTGGCCACCACAGTACTTGCAGGCTTGACCTCCGCAGCCTCCCCACTTTCCTCTCTTATATCCCAAGTAACATCCCAAGTGGGATCTGTAGTAACGCCAGAGGGCTCTGTCCTCATATCCGATACCGGCAGTATAATTACATCACCCCCGCATTTGCCGCTGAGTCTATTACCCTTACCCTCGCAAGAGGGATCTGCATTGACGTCTGAAGGCTCTGTTCTCGCATCAGGCGTCAGCAGTATCTTGGCGGTACCCACGTCTTTGCCTGGGAAGATATTGTCGATTATACCATTGTCCACCAGTGCCATTTCCCAACTAACATCCTCAGTGGACTCTTTAATAGCATCGGAAGGCTCTGTCGTCGTATCCGTCGCCAGCAGTATCGTGCCGCCCACGGTTGCAGCCCCGCTAACGTCCCAAGTGGTATCTGCACCAGCGTCAGGGTCTGACATCACATCCTTGACGGTGCTACCGGTTTTGTCTTTGACGCTGTCACCCTTGTCTACTTCTTCGCCCCAACCAACCTCTCTCAGATTAACGTGGCCTACCTCGATTTCAATACCCACTACTTTGTCTCCACCTCTACCCGCTTCTTCCAGCTCCTCGCAAGACCCTGTCATAGCGACTCATCCATCGTCTGTTCTGTACGCATTCCCTCATTTTCTTCACTGGCTTGCTTATGACTCCTTTTAGGCTATCAGCGGGACCTTCGTCCTTAACCCCGTACGCCTTTCCCCCATTTCCTGTAGACATTCGCTCTAATACATTTGTCCTAGTTTAACGCCAGCGGTTTCAGCGACCCCCACCGCTGTGTGAGTTTCTCTTTTTATTGCCAATATTAGCCGTCTTAGGTTCCCCCATATCGATACCTCCAGACCATCAATCACCGCACCGTCTTCTTCGACATCCACACAGCCCATAAACCCGTCTGTTGATTTTGCGTGGGTCCTCCGATGATAATATTCGATTTAAACCAAATTAATTGATAAGATCACGTAATTCCGCAGACCTTCTTCGTCGAGGATATTCGCAGTTGGTGTTGTTAACGGTAGCAGTACCACAAATAGCCCTCCAAGTTTACCTACAACTTTCTCCGCGAATACTCAGTACGCCTGATTACATCATCCAACGTTTGCCTTTTTGAACAACTGCGTTTAAAGGTTAAATTCTACCTTGTTGCCTAGCTCTGGGACTAGTTCGCCTCCAGACCCGTCTGCGTTGTTTGGTCCAGGTGGACCACACAAATCAGGTTCTGCCTCGACACCCCTACCTTCATCTAACCCCAACAGCTCTAGTCCCAGTACTTCACAGGGGTATGTTATACTTTGCGTTTGTGAGTTTCATATCTTCACATCCTCGTATGCAGGTTTTTCCAACAACCGGCGACGGTGGCGGGGACGTTCACGGCGGTTGGCGTGTGTGTCATTGCGGCTGCCGTTGGAGTTCTTATCCTCACACGCTTACGGGGACGTCACCGTCGAAAGTTACATCGCATCCCAGACGACGACCCAGACGAGGAAAGAGTGCAAGAGAACCCCCCCATGCGGCAGCGGAGTCTGCAGACAGATGCCCATAAAAGCGCCATCAGTGGCCATAGTTCAGTGCCGTCATTTGAAGACCTGCAGGCAGAGAACTTGTTTGTCACCATACCATCCCCGATGAAGGGCGACTATCAGGCTGTGAACACGTCGGAAACACTGGCAGCACGAAGCAGTTGGAACTTGATGCCGAATGCCAATTCACCGAGAAGCCCAGTAGACCCGGTAGACCCCCATGGGTGGCCAGTTATTGAATCAGAGGTGGATAGAAATAGCCCACGACCCGCAGTCAGTCCTGAACCGTTTTCTACGGATCCTGATATTCGTGCGGCTGTGGGGTGGATCCTCGCGGATGACCCTACGTTGGAATCCATTCCGGAGGATGATGATGAAACCTCGAATGCGGGGCACAGAACGAGATCAGTCGGGAAGTAACTGGTGACGAGTCGCAGCGTGTAGAGTTATAGCTTCCAGATGACATGGACTTGACGTGAATTTCTGTCGTTTTAAAACCTTGTTTTATGGGACTATTTGTATAGCGATATCGAGCAGAGCTCTTAACGACATATATCCCTGCCCGAATTGCAGCTGCAACTATTAAATCTTGAAGGACAGAATATTAGCAAGGTACAGCAACGGCCCCCTGAACATCCAACTATATGTAGTGATCAAAAAGGAAGAAAGGACAATTTGATGATCGGTTATGATTAATATAAATAATATTGGCTCGGCCATCACGGCATACTGGCATTTTACCGGGAAATCGCACGCCGGAGACACAAAAGGCAAGATACATCAGCTTGACTTTGCAGTCGGCATCAAAACCTACGCAGAATATCAGCCTTGGGCCTTAGGCTGCAGCTGGTTGGACAACTTGTCAGTCTTCAAGCTTCAATCTCCTGCTCCTCACCTTACTTCTGTAAAATCTCCTTCAGCTAAATAATACCAAGAGGGGTTCTAGCAGCAAAAAAGCGTAGGTCACACCTAGCGGGATCACGTCGGGGCATTAGATGACTTTTTATTTGCCTTTTATATGGCACATAATTTCTAAACATGGGCTACATCCTCATCTTCAGCGTCAATATCCGGTGTCTGGCCATATATTGACCATGTTCTGCTTCAGAGGTGGTTCCCACACTTACAGCATCTTTTCCAAGTTGCTGCGGCTCTTCACCCGCGTTGTTTTGTCTTCACGACCCTCATCTCCTAGATGGTGAGCATAGTGGCTCTGCAGATAACCTTTCTTGTTCTTCAGGTACGTGACTGACCATTTCACAATGATCCACTCTGATAACATATTTCAACCAAGTTCTCTTCCGCTATCCTATTAGCTTTGCTGTTTGCAACGCAATACTTTTGCCAGATCAAGCGGCATCCTGTGGTATCCGCACTCCTCGTAGGAGACATCTTTAGGTCCCTCCTTGGAGTGCTGCCGGAGCTTCTACAGCGTTCCTTTGGCCGGCACGCCTTGGGTTTCGTGAATAACAGCGCTCTCCGGAGAACATGTGGAATTGACGGATTACTGTAGGTGTTACAAAAAGCCTTTTCTAGCTAGACCAATCGTTCTGGACAGTTACGCCTACTTTCTGAGTGTGCGGATTGCTTTTGACGTCAGCTTTTCATTTTGCATCCTCGTCATGGTCAGGCGCGCCGAGTCACCCGAAGGTGTCTCTTCAGAACTCCCTCGATATTTAGGCGTCACACTCGCAATAGTACCCTACAGTCAGTGATCTTCAAGCATATTCGTCGGCTGTAACATGACTCAACGTATCTATTGAATAGTTTGGGCGCTACCTTTAATCCTCATTCCTGTTCCCACTCTCCTCCGTAGTGGAGGCTCACAACTTCTTGTGGTGTTCAATGATTTCACATGTGTCGTTCTCTCCCATCCGCTATTCGTTGTAACGCAAGTTTTACTTTGGATACCCCTTGGAATTTCTGTCATACTATCTGTTGCCATCTTCTTTTACATCCTGAGATTTTATTATCATCATCAAAACCTCTTGTTGTTGAGGCGGACACCTAATTTTTCTCTCATTATGCGGTTAGGAGCGATGACCGGCCTCATTACAGCGACAGCCGTGTTCTTTTCATTTGTCAATGCTTCAACGCAGCAAACTCGCACCCACGAGGTTCGGAGGAGCATCCTTTGGCAATGTGGGTTGAAAATTCTCTATACATCTCTTACACTAATTATGACATGTGGAGTCTCAGCTTTCTCGACTTTCCTGCAGTTCTTTTTCCTGGTACAGTCGCAGGTTCTTCGCGTCTGGAAAAGTTGGGCTTATAGGCTTGTTGGCTGTACGAAGCCCATGACACCGCCGGCTTTGCCTCCTGAACCGGAGTATCCTATTCGTCCAGATGATCTCGTGAGTGCCACCCGTTCGTTATTTTCCTATCGTTCTCATACATCTCATGTACGCATTCAGCCCTTAACACGGATAGCAAACTCATTCCCTCCATAATGCTCAACAGCTTGCATCGCGTCCTTCCTCGAACTTAAGCTAGTCACTCCAATGCTGCATCGTTGTCATGCCTGGATGACTCGGATAGCGCTTGCCAAGTCGTCACAAAGACGAACGAATCTCTCTTGATGCACACATCGTACGGTTTACACTGGGTGACTGCACAAGGGGTTGGCAGCCATCGACCAGAGACCCAGAATCCGGATAATTGTGACAGGAACTAGTATATAAGCTTTCGCGTCGGATAAGTTGGAGGTATGGGCATTTCGGTGCAGGGGAGATTCGGGAAAGATTATACTTCTGCCGATATCCCGTCGAGTAGAAAACACGGAACTCCGGGTCATTCGAGACGATCCAGACACTATCGCACTGGGCTACACAGAAACGACTATTACGGCGATGCAACTATATATGCAGTGCCAGTAGGATGACTCAGTGTGCGAGAGACTGGGCGTGGTGACACCACGATCCGCCATGGTTGTCATACATGTTGTATTTGATTAGTACCATTAGCGAATAATACCCTACAAAGGTTCTGTCTTCAACTGACTGAATCCTAGTGAACATTGCATCCCCAAGTCTTACACAGAGTGTTTGCACAGTTTGGTTCCATGTTTTGAATCCGTCAGATCTTGAAATTTGAGAGAGTCCAGCATCCTCGACTCCGACTGAAAGGAGGGGATCGGTTCTGTGGGCAAGATGTGTCTTGGATATGTGCCTTTACGCATTATGATTTTTGGTCAGCTTTTTGAGCGCATCATAATCCTAATTGTTTTTTCCCATTTCCCGTCCCTGCGTGCCCGACTGTGCTTTAAATACTCGCGTTCCATCTGCGCTCCTTCGTGAGTGGTCCTCCTTTTCATGTCTCATTGATTCCTTATGTATGTTTTCTCTTTTTTGGCATTGCTGTTCTCACTCATTTGTGATTTTTTTGGTGCCGTGTCGTATTGTTTGCTGCTTCCGTCCTTCTTGGTCATGTCCTCGTCCTCGTCTCTGTTTTCCTCTCCGCCTTCCCCTGCTCTGTCCCTTCCTTTTCCCGCTGCCCTTTCCATGTCCGACAATGTTCTGCGCCCTCCTTTACTCTCCTATTCGCGTGCGTTGTTGATTTCTCTCGCGGCGAGGCTAGGTCTTATGTGGTATGGAGGCCTCCGTTGAAGCAGAGTCCTAGCGTACCTCACATATGCAATCGCCAAAAATGTAGTGATAACTCAACTCATTATGTAAGATCGAAATGTGGCACGTCGCATAAGGAAGTGAGCAGTAATTTACAGCAAGGAAATATGTTTGACATGCTCTTTGCAGTTCCTCGTATCTCCATACCAATAAAAATCACAATGTACAGTTTCTGTGGTCCTTACATTCATTCACCTTTACATTTATTAAGAAACAAGTGGAGTCGGGGACGTACGTCATAGCGTCGCTACAGGATCATTACTGTAATGGTTCGGCTGCGGCCCTCTCTAATACCTCCGCGGCTGAGCCCGCCAAGAGGTTGGTCGCGTGATCAATCGCTTACTGAAGTGACTCCCAATCATCAGTCGATATGGCCTCAACGTTTGTTAACTGGTTGAAAAGCCCAGCTGCACGAGATTACTTTCTAAGTAAGTCAAGTCTTATGCTACATTCTGTTGTCCTGTCGCCTGACCTTGCGCCAGGTACTCACTTTTGGGGTCCAGTTGGTGCTTTGGCTGGAGTCATGGTTTATATCTAACTCGTCTCCGTTGTCAGGTAGCAAACTGGGGCCTACCGCTGGCTGCTCTAGCAGACCTCCGGAAGGATGAGGAGATCATTTCGGGGACCATGACTACTGCCCTCGCCTGTTATTCGTGAGCGCTACTTGTTCGACAGATTGACCATATGCGATGCTAACGGGCACGTCTGCCCAGCCTGGTCTTCATGCGATTTGGTGAGTGTCATTCTCGACTCTTTGTACAGTATCCTGATCATTCGTGTTCGGTTCAGCATGGCGTGTATTACCCCGCAACTATTTGCTATTCGCTTGCCATGCTACGAATGCATCCGCACAACTAACTCAAGAAACGCGGTTTGTGAATTACTGGTACATGGGCGGGCGAGACAAGAAGCTGGCGGCTGCTGCCACACAGCCAGAACAAGCCGGTGAAGTGATTCAGAGCAAAGTGCTAGAAGCAGTGAACGCTGCTAAAGAGGAGGCAAAGGCCGCTGAGGAGAAGGCATTGAAATGAGTGGACGCGGGTGATCACAATTTTTTATCTTCACGGAGTTAACATATCAAAAACAAAAATACATGGCAAGCACTGATACCGCATACAAATAGAACCCGATACATCACCAGAACCCGTCATCAGCATCACCACTACCTTTCTTCTTTTTTCCTCCCTTACTTTGCGCTAGCGCTTGTCGTTCGTACATTTCAGCGATCTGTTCAGCATGGATCAGGAATCTTGACTTGTTAATACATTGTGACGAACCTGCTCTGGACCCGTTGCATCGTCGTCTCCTTTATCGTCACGCACCCGGATGAACCTGGGAAAGCGCAGAGAGATTCCTCTTGGATCGACCTTTCACGGGTTAGGCATACCACTCCCTGTCGTCGAAACTGCGCGATACTCACCAAACCTTGTGCTGCAGTGTACACAGGGCTCAAGCTTAAATCTGCAGTGAGCACTTCCCATACCACCTTGGGCTCAAACCAGACGTCGGGTTTTGCACCTCCAACCTTGATATCACCTCTTGGTTTCTCTGATTCGAGTGGCTTGAGCGCCTCGTAGTGCGACTGTAACACCTCCTCGCTGAACCCGGTCCCAATCTTACATATTGTTTGATATTCTTCGGAGTCGGAGTCATAGCAGGCAAGAAGAAACGCGCCGTAGACATTTGTTCGCTTCCCTTTGCCATAATACCCACCAACGACGACAAGGTCCAGGGAATCACCAACACCCGCTAGGTAGTCCTTCTTGAGCTGCAATGCGACAACATCAGTGCCTTGGACATCCCGCTAACTTATAATGGGCACCTTCAGCCAGTTAACACTTCTTCGACTCGGTTCGTAATAACTAGCATCGGATTCTAACATCTTGACCATCAAGCCTTCGCAGCCATCCTTGACGCTTTCTTCAAGGAAAGTTTGAATCTCCTCAGTGGTCTCGCCATCTGACGCCTTGGCGAATTGGAATTCACCCTCTACAGGCTGGAAGTGCTCTCGCAGAAGCTCGCGACGCTCCAGAAGCGATTTTTGTAGCAGTGGCTTTATTCATGTATAAGTTTCAGTTATGAAGGAAGGTCTTTGTTCATCATATACGCACCTTGCCATTCAAAAAAAGTAGGTCAAAGGCGAACAAGCACACTGTGACTTGTATGTCCTCAACTTTGACGTCCTTGCGCTTCCGCTTCGAGAGCTCCTGGAAAGGTAGTAGTTTTCCGGTGGATCGCTCAATAGCCACAGCTTCAGCATCCAGCACGAATGACTTCACATTGTCCTTGATGCACTGCGTGAAGCTAAGTCTGCAGGGATGGATATCTGGGATCATTGACGACGCACTCGAGGGATTTGTTCCACCAGATCCGGGTATTTTTTGCTCATGTCTTCAGAATTACGGCTAAACACTGCAAAGCTCCCGTCCGGTAGTCTGTGTATCTAAACCAAGCTACATGTCAGATCGTCAATTTGCCATAAGAGTCGAATTCACCTGAGCGCGTTCGCCATCGTATTTGTATTCACATGTGAAGTGCTTGTTCTCGAACCTGTCGAGGACTTCTCCTATAGCTTTGGTAGGTTTGGCCAGCATGGGTTTCAACGGAACACCTAGAAGCATATCGACAATTAAGATATCACCAAGGAGATGATTTATTCTGTGCTCGTTAGCGTACGTACCAGGCGTTAGGGCACACCTCTCCTTCAAGCCATCAATGCCCACTTCAAGGAGAGCTGGTACCACAAGGTCATACGTTGGTAACTCGCTAATCCATGAGTATTTAATAAGATGACAGGGCTGGTGTGCCTCATACTCACCTGTAAACAGCCTTGACCACCTCAGCCCCATGTTCCAGTCGACTAGCCAATTTCTCCCTACTCCACTTCTTTGCATCTATGAACCCCGTAACATTGAGTTGTGGGTTGAGAGAATTCACATCATACCCTACCTCGCTCTTTCTCGGCCAAAACCACCGCATGGGCCAGCGCAATCAGGACGGATCTTTCGGCATTACCGATACGAAGTTTACCCTCCAAACTACGAATGATGTATTTCGCTTCCGAACCCTGGCAGGCGGCAAGCAGTTTCGTAATTATAGAGACCTTTTTAGCCTGAGACTGGGTCATGTCGGTGGACGTGTCAATATTTTAAATTGACAGTAAGGTAAGAGACATACTGAATGACCTGAACTTTGAGCAATATCCTTCAAGTTGGTGAAAACGAAGGGCACGGTCAAAGGCTTGGGCTTGAAGAGCGTTCGCTGATTATTTTTTGAATTCTGACAAATTAGTGTGGGTTACCGTGTATCTCAAAGGGTCAAACAACAATATACTTGTGCAACTAGTCCAAGGTCGCCTTCTTTCTTCAAGTCCGCTTTGACCGTAGCATTGCTTCGGCCAGTGGATTCGCAAATAGCCTTGATGAGAAGGCTTTCGCCGATGCCAAGCTCAATCCCAATATAGTCGGGGCTTAGCTAACGTGTCAATGACAATTGATAAGTCAGTAGAGTCGCAGTGCACAGGGAAAATAAAACATACACGATTGATACACAGGTACACGACATGCAGCAGAGACTTCAGGTCATCCGATGCACTCCGTTGTATCACCAATAGCAGGAAAGTAGTCAAGTAAGAGGTTTTCTCGATACGCTTGGTAGTTGACTCGATGAGGGAGAAGGTATGGGCCAGTGCTGCGTACGGAACACTGAGGAATATATTAGAGTTCTACTTTTGGATATATCTGTTACAGTACTCACGGTGTGCCTACTTTCCATCCTCCACTTATGTCCACTTCGTCTTTGCGTAACATGGCCCACTCGGCACTGTTTTCATGAATAAGCAAAGAATGTCGTGGGTTTGGGCTGTAACCCTCACTTTTTTTTAGCCAGAGCTCCACCATCGGTATCGTCAACATCATCCTCATCTATTTCTTCCTCTCCTTCGTCATCAAAACAGCTCTGATGCCCTTCATCTTCATCTTCTGGTACTCCAACATTGGTGACCTCACTCGAACTTCCTGCCACAGCCTTGTTTTTACCGGTGAATTCGCTTGGTTTTGACGACTCAGAAGAAGCTTTAGAGAAGTTGTCGAGGAATTAAGGGAGGCAGTGGGCACGGATAAGATTGAACGGATATGAGGAACGTACACTCGTGATCTATGGTAGCACCTTCATCATCTGAGTCAATGACGCGGCGTTTCTTCTTTGCTATTGATGTGTCTTAAGAAACATATGACCCGAAGATACAACAGGAAGATATTGAGATCAGAACGACGCGTCAGACGCGTGTATGCATTGCTCACGTTCTCCCGGGACGGCTTCAGCTTCCTTTTTGCGTTTGCCCGGAAGCCCTGCGCGCATTCTGAGTAAAGGACGGTTTTAAATCACAGTGCATCATACCATTTACGTCCTTCTTGCCCACCATCCCTTTCTCGTGGGTCTGAGACGCGTCCTCCTTCTCCTTTCCCTTCGTTTTCTTGCTCTTGCCGGCCCACATCTCTTTGAGGCTCGCCTGCTGCGGTGGAGCAAGCTTAGATCCAGGCGGCATTACGAAAAAGCTGCCCTAAAAGGACGGCACAAGGTTTGAAGAGGTCCCCCCAGTCGCAACGTTGTCGCACTCACGAGCGTCTGTTGTCTACCCATTCTGGTAGTTGAGCTTCTCACGATATTTCTTGTATGTGCTCTCGTGTACTGAGCCTTAAAAGCAGTTGCCAAGTGCTTGTAATACATGAGCGGACGAGCGCCCGCGTCCTGACTTATATAAATAATGAGTGTATACATACAAGGTTTCATTTACTAATGTTGTCCGTGACGAATATTCATATTGCAGTACTGTATAAGTATTGGAGCTTCAAGAAATTCAAGTGAGCTGTCCTTATGAGGCTTTCAAGGAAATTGCTCTACGGTCATCAAGTCCATGCAGGAATTCACGCTGCATCATGGTGCAACCCCAGAGACGACCACCCACCTAGGGCGACCGTCCGACGCTGGCGCTGGTTTCGTCGATGAAACTAACGTCACTGCCAAACCTGTAGAGCTTCCTAGGAACAAGGGACCTCCTAGCAGCAGCGACGAAGATCCAAAGACGTTAGATATACCTATTCACACCAATATTAATCGGAAGCTAGGTCATAATCAGTTATGTATAGATTTACGACACGTATGTGGTCACGCCCACTCGTTTGTCTCGTGTAAGAGTTCAAGTTCAACGGTAACTGGGGCATATATAGGCGAGGCCAGATATACACGATTGGACAACAAGATGTAACTACACGAATTTCGCAGCAGTATCAAGTCTATAGGCAGCCTATCCGGAGTCCAAGAGCCCATGGGCACTGGGATTTCATATTCCGGTAAGAGTATGTGTAAGGGCCGAAGTAAGGTAAGTGCGTGAAGAGCTTCCCGATCCATACGCTGGTGTGGGGTGTGGGATTTCTCGTGTCGTTGTCCTTTGTCCTGTGTGGTGTTGCAGCACTAGTAGCCACAACTGAGGTACAGTATGAGTCAGTGTCGCAGACAATGGTGAAATGCCTCCAAAGCTTTCTCAGGCTCGTCCCAAAACACCTACCTTCCGACATCAGTAGAGGGGCTACCTGCCGACAATAAGTTACATACGAGGTGATGTGCATCCTTTATGGCCAAGAACTGTATTGGCCGACCCTTGCTCGCCTTTGCGAGTTTTTCAATCTCCCAAACCGCGTGAATTGCCATGCCTGGAGAAGAATCGCTGTAAAGCACCCAAATATCCAAGTTTGGCCACAGTGCTCTGGTCACCGGGTCAAATAACACTTGACGCATCTGATTGAAAAGAAAGGCAGGCGCCCTGAAAAAGATTCGGTCGGAGCGACATACTGGTCCATAGTCTACCAACGAATTGAGACTTTCGGGGGATAGTGACCATATGGCGCTCTTCTTGGTTAAATTAGGATATTTAAACTCGAGGTTCCCAACGTCGCGGGTAGACAAGTCGCCATGCGCAAAGTAACAAGACAACCAACGCGCAAATTCAGCCAGGTGTTCTGGTTGAGGGTTGCCTCCCCCGATATGGGGTGCATATGTTCTGGGAAGATTGGGGATGCCTACGACATGGTTGGTAGGATCTAAAATATGATCAATAACAAACAAGATACCGAGTTCCCTTCTAACTCACCAAACACAATGAACCTTCGCAAATACAACTGAAGTCTACTCCGTACCTGTGACTGTAAGGAGGAAACAGAAGCAACGGTGCTCATTAGGAACATATTGCCCATGGACCATCCCAGGATTCCCAGTCCACCCTGGCTCCCGTCGGCTGTAGGTCGTGGGAGTGAGAGGGAGTTGATAAGGCCATCCAAGAAGAGCGCGAGCTCGACTCCGCGAGTTTGAATGAAGGCGGCGATTCTATCCGCACCCCCTTCGTATAGTGCTTGTAATTCAGCAGGGCTGTACAATGTCGTTCCTGGATAATCCTTTCGATTAAGAGACACCATGCGTAAGCCTTTGGATGTGGCCAATGGTAAAATGCGCTTGAATACGGCTGGAGTGTAAAATGCCTTCTATGTGAGTTGATGGTTTCTTTGAAAAATAGAGATAGAAATAGAAATAGAAATAAAAATAAGGGAGATTCACCACTGTGAAAACATATGCCGTGTACTAAGACTAAAGTTGTATAGACTTCGCGGTCTGGCGCCCCACTGTCTTGATAAAAAAATTCCGTGGAAGCAGTAATGGTCTTGGGGTCATTGATAGTGAGAGAAGGCATAGTAAAACTGTTTCGAAGGCTTGATCTTCACAGCGTATCGCATGATGTTTTATTCGATACCCTACACACCCTGACTTCATGGAGATAAGGTATTAGCTGAAGCAATCCTGCGAGTGAAAAAGGTAAGCGGTCAGATCCCGGGAATCATGTCCGGTCGCGGACGGGTTGGCCCCCATGGCCAATTGTATATCAATGGGCTCCAGGGCTCGATAGCTCACGGCCGGCTCAGTACCATGCGTTAAGGTTACTCAGAATCGGGAATGTCTAATGCTTCAGTAATAATTTCCCGCAGCGATGGTTGACGAGGCTTCCAAATATCTGGAAATATTTGTAGATATTCTAAGACACTATAGTAGTACTATATAATAATTGCTTAACTTAGATTCATAACGATCTTCAGCCAGTCCATAAGCCCATGCTAGCGTTGAAATGCTCTCCGGGACGGTGCATGTAACCCCGCTACATAATCCGGAGCAAACTACCATGAGGTCAGACAGTCAGAGTCACTCCGCATGTTCGCACTTTCAGGAGAAGAAACGGATACCACGTGCTAGAAACACTGACACCAGCTGCAAGACAAATGATAGTCCAGCCTTATTTTTTGGAAGAGGAAGTCCGCCATTACTAATGCAGACTATAAGTATTAGGCGGGATTCTATACCTAATAACCGCATGCAGCTCGGTCAGCTAATATTTCGCCTCACGTGAAGCTCTCTTCAGCTCAGCCCTTTAGGTGAGTGCGCACCTTCTCGCCCATACAGAGTTCATATTCTTTATTCTGCAGCTTCTGAATCTCCGAAGCCCATCACCAGCAGCGCGCCTTGCGCAGTGATTATAATGGCGTTGATGAAGACGCAGCTGCTGGACATGCGAGACTACAGTGAGCCGTCGAACGTCTTGAATTACAAGGCAACATCTGGGCAGGCCTTTTACCAGACATCGGACGAAGATCAGCTCGAGACGCGTTCTGAGTACTGAGTCGAATGCTCCCGAGCCAACTGCCGTCAAGGTGGCGCCTAGTATGGGATGTGGTGGGATACTCGAAAGTGTATGAAATAATCTAGCTCAGGCATTCATGCCAGATCAAAATATCTGCAGACAGCCATCAGGACTTGCCCAATGATGTGAGTATTTACAATGTATCAGTGGGTTTCGAATTCCATTTGCTGGCAACAATCCATGCTATGCATCGTCGCATTAGATTTCACGTGGGATGGTGACCCGTCTTGATAAAGGTTAGCCTAAGGGAAATATCTTCATAGCGAAAGGTTGCTATTCGTTGGTTAGTTGTAGCTTGTCGCTGCAGAAAGTTGAACATATGAGTTTGGCTCGGAGGCCTTCGGCAAAATGAAGGTAGCGTACTACGCCGAATTTCTGGGTGCACATATACAGTTTTGGTGTAAATTCTAGTCCGACAACCCTTCCTCGAGAGAAGCTATAATAGTCCGTCACCATGGCTGAACAAGTCGGTTACTTCGCTCAAGTTGACTTGGTGGAACTGACATACGATGTGGGCTCGCTTTAGATTGAGAAGGCATACCAAAAACAACACTTGTTTCAAAACGCGAAGGCACACGGTAAGTACTGTTTTATTCCTTTTGATCTCGCTCATATATGTTTGCCAGGTGGTCGGAAGGTAGCCACTAAGGATAAGCGGTGGTATAAGGACGTCGGTCTAGGTTTTAAGACTCCTGCGGAAGCGATTAATGGCCACTACATCGGTACGACTGTAGCGATGATTCACGCGTCAGGACGAGTGACTTACAGCGGTGATATCTTTCAGACAAGAAGTGTCCTTTCACTGGTGATGTCTCTATCCGTGGGCGGATCCTCACCGGCAAAGTGGTGTCTACAAAGATGACACGAACAATAATCATTCGGAGGGATTACTTGCACTATATTCCTAAGTATAGTACGTGTCTATAGCTGTTTTGAAGATGTCCGTCATAACTAGTCTACTAGACCGTTATGAAAAAAGGCACAAAAATCTCGCTGCCCATGTCTCACCAGCGTTCCGTGTTGAGCTCGGAGACCTCGTGACTGTTGGTACGTGTGTACTATGATACTGTGTGTGCGTCACTGACAGATGCTTTAAGGTCAATGCCGACCTCTCTCCAAAACTGTGCGTTTCAACGTTCTCCGAGTGGCGAAAAGCAAGGCGGCTACCAAAACCTTTGGGAAGTTCTGAGGATGTGTGGAGTTGTAGACATATATCCTATCCTTTACCTCTGTTCTCACATGTCGACTATGCTATGGTTATGGAATCGAAAGCGCATTATATTCAACACCTATAAGTATAGCAGCAGCAGCAGCAAAGCGTTCAGGCAGTGCCGAGACTTAGTTGACTACAAGGATCGTACACATACGCCCACAAAGTCAGGACTGACGTTCGCAGTCTTGTTTGCGTTCGGCTAGTCGCACATCCATCTCCTTCCAATATCTGACCATCGTTCCCCTTTACAATCATAAATACGCTCATTCCATTACCACCACCCTTAGTCTTTCAAAGTGGCGCCTCTCACTTCCCTATTTGCCAGACTCTCGCGGTCGCAATCACCCTCGCCTTCCATGGGCAACCAACCCTCGAAGAAATCCAAGAAGGGTACCAAGGATAAGGACAAGGATGCGAACGGAAATGGCGGGGCTGGTGACGATGGCCAAAGCATCACGACTACTTCGGAAGCCCCTACTCCCCAAGGAAGTCTATCGAAAGGATCTATGTCGTCTGATAGCACTTTGAAGCCCCCCAAGTCAAACGAGGAGGCCGCCAATGGCGACTTTCTAGGGGAAGCAGGTACACCAACTATTGCGGTGTCGCCTCCGGACAACGAGGTTGGTGGCATCTCCAGCATTCGCACTGTGAATGGTTTATCCAATCCGTCTACATCTACATCCTCATCCTCGTTGCCCGCTACTACATCCTCTGAGCAGCCCACTTCCTCCGTCTCTGGATCGCCGTCTGCACGACAGCGGTCCGATGTACTTGCCCCACTTGACATACCTGCCACGCAGACAATTCTGTCGAACCCAACGCCTGGGCTTCCTCCGCAACCAGGATCTGCTCCTGCAGGAACATCATTCTCCGACGCAAATATGAAACTCAAGTCTATCGACATCGACGACATGATTCAGCGGTTGCTAGATGTTGGTTACACAGGCAAAGTCAGCAAGTCAGTTTGTCTCAAAAACGCAGAAATCACTGCTATCTGTCTCGCGGCGCGCGAAGTATTTCTTAATCAGCCAACACTCATTGAGCTCTCGCCTCCGGTAAAGATTGTCGGCGATGTTCATGGCCAGTATTCAGATCTCATTCGTCTATTCGAGATGTGTGGCTTTCCGCCATCTGCGAACTACCTCTTCCTTGGCGACTACGTTGATAGAGGGAAGCAGAGTCTGGAGACCATTTTGTTACTCCTCTGCTACAAGGTCAAGTACCCCGAAAACTTCTTCCTTCTGCGGGGAAATCATGAATGCGCTAACGTCACGCGAGGTGAGTTCCTTGAATTAGGGAATACTTTACAGTGCAGAACTGAAATCATGCTAGTTTATGGCTTCTACGACGAGTGCAAGAGACGATGTAACATCAAAGTGTGGAAGACTTTCATAGATGTTTTCAATTGCCTGCCCATTGCCGCCATTGTGGCATCAAAAATATTTTGCGTACATGGAGGACTTTCGCCATCTTTACATACCATGGAAGACATACGACGGATTCAGCGGCCAACAGACGTCCCAGATTATGGTCTTCTGAACGATTTGCTATGGTCGGATCCTTCTGATACCGCGCTCGACTGGGAGGATAACGAACGAGGCGTCAGCTTTTGCTTCGGGAAGGCAGTTATTAACGATTTTCTCAGTCGCTATGACATGGACCTCATTTGCCGAGCACATATGGTCGTTGAAGATGGGTATGAGTTTTGGAACGACAGAACATTGGTCACCGTGTTTAGTGCGCCAAATTACTGTGGAGGTATGACAAGTCAATCCAATTTGTGTCCTGCTATCTGCTGAAGCCATACGACGCAGAATTTGATAATTATGGCGCGTGCATGAGGTATGGATTTTGAACGTGCTTGTCACCCTTACTCATCTGCGTCTAAGCGTCTCGGATGATTTACTTTGCGCTTTCGAGCTGTTAAAACCTCTGGATGGACCGGCCCTGCGCAAAGAAATGACAAAAGCGAAACGGAAGAGGTTTGTTAACCGTCACATGATCAGTTTATAAACCCAATGTTTACTATGATCGTGGTTGCAGTTTACAAATGTCTGGATCCCCTGGTGCATAGTGAATATTGGGTCGACTTACCAGTTGGGCTGGTCGTTAATGCTGGATAGGTCCGACCTTGAACAAGGCTTGAACGGGTGTAGGTCACGTCGACATGCACGCGGGTACTCTATATGGCGTTGATGGTTTCCCCAGACTGACCATAGGTCATGTTTCGTCCTTTCTCCAGTTTGGTTTGATGTCGCTATACGTGGGCACCTTTTGGGGCCTGTCCGGCTGGACAGACCCCTGTGCGCGTTTCCGATTAGGGAACGACCTATTATTCTTCTCGGCTTATTCCTGCACCATCCCTTCTTCATCATACCTTACCCTATCACTTGTTCTCTTCGTGAACTCTGTACGGTGCATGACCGTTTGTCTCTATTGCGGCTTTTAACGTTACCTGTACTTCTTTTCATCTCATGTGCAACACTATCTCGCAATTTCAGTTACCATACTCGGTATTCCGAGTATTCCATTTACCCACCGGAAGATGTGAAAAGTAACTTGTCTGGCGGACAATCTCCCAACACCGTTGAGAGCTCTGACATTGTGGCTGAGTAACGGCTCACTTACTCAGATATCTGCATATCAGGAAAACTGTGGTCGCTAGCATATACAGTACAAATGCTCGAGCTTTGAAGGTATACTAGTTTATAGATGATGTCTTCATCATTAGTTGGCCGAAAAGAGTCTTGAGGCGGTGTCAAATAACGCGACTCGTGAGATGCAAGCACTAGTGAACGGGAGAAATGATGACACGCGCGACTTCCTGCTGCAGCCATGCCCAGTCCTTCAGATCCTCTGGAAGGGTGGCAGGCGGTGAAGGAATAATCACATGAAGGTTAGGAAGGAGCTGGTATATAACTCTGATGATATGCCTTGAAAGTTAGCAGAGTGCGAGAGCACGTGCATTCCGGGATCTGCTGAACATGTAAGTACGTCAATTTGGCAAGGTATGCTACGATATAAGACCCAAGGTATAAGCATTCATCTGCATAAACCGATAATTCCACGCCCCTTCGCATGGCAGAGAATAAGATCCAATCGTACTATATCAAATATAACATCAAGATTGGCCAGAACATTCAGGTATTCTAGACACTTTATAAAATATCTTATACAACACGGGTCCTAAGCTTTACTTACTAGTATTAAAATCATAATGGATCGAACATCCGGGATTCCCCCCTGCTGATCAAGATACAGTTCCATCAAGTCTGAGAAGCCCTCCAACCTCTAATTACACATTACTGTATTTATGTTGATGAATCATGTCTAACGCAAGAACTCCGAACGCGGCAACTATCATGCCGGATCCTAGCAAGCTCCATAATGTTATTAATCCGTGGCTGAAGAGGAAATCAGTGAGGAGGACGAGAACGATCGTTAAGAGATTTCCGACTGATGTGAGGACGGGACCCCACAGGCCCAGGAGGATCTAAGAGACAATCAGATTCTGGAGGATATACCAATACAAACACTGACCATGAAGCAAGAATTGAATACTACGCCTGCCATCGCGATAGCCATCACACACCAAAGAGTGAAACTATCTGGAGGTAGAGTGAATTGCTCTATGGAAAGCCAGTGCAAGACAGGAAATCCAACGGCAAGTGATAAAGCAGTACAGATGCCCATGCACGACGTCAGGAAGTTCGCATAAAGACCAAATGGTGGCTTTTCCGTATCCTCATCGTCGTCTTCGGGTGAGCGGAGCCGGCCCGACACAAGTGATGTTCTAGAGTCAGAACCCTCGGACAGACTGTCATATGTGAATGGCATAATGGTGTCATCTCCTTCTACCTCTTCAGAGTCGTTTGGCAATGCGGCATATCGTTTGTACAGCACTTGATATAATGCGTAGGACATGGATGCCACGAGGGTCAAAACATCTCCAATAACAGGTGCCGTCGGACCTTTGTGATGTGACTTTAAGGTATCCGCGCCTGGTATATTAGAGGATTTGGAGCCCCCATACACGTCGAGCATCACCCCGACAGAAGCTAGGAGGACTGCTCCTAGCTTTCGCAACTCCCACTTCATGCGATACATCCAGACAGTCAACACATAAACCCAAAAGGAATTGGTATTCCACAGGGCGGTGACGTCCCCAATACTAAGACAAGTGGATGAAGTCGCATTGTCGTATAGCGAGAAGCTGGACTTACGATGACAGAGATACAGAAGCGTACCATAACAGCCCGGGAATGTTGATTCCTGTAGCCAAAGCAAAGCAAAGGCCAATGAAGCGTGCCATAGGAAATTGACCCTTCTCGGAACGATTAACATCTCCAGGAGATAATCGCCCGGCTATAGTAGCGGTGAGAGACGAGATATATAACTTTACGGGTTTCTGAGATGTCAAGATAAGATACAGTAGATGAGTTGGGAAGATGACCATGAAAGAGGAGTGCGCAGTGTAGCTGTAAAGAAGGATCAAACCCAAAGCATAAATTACCACATAGCTGAACATACAGGAGGAAGAATGGCTGTCGAAAACCAAGTGTTCCTTGGACGTACTGTCGGAAAATTAGTTATGACCTCATTCGCACAGCTCAACTTTTCTTACCTGGGTCAGGGAGCTCTGAATCACAAAGGCCGCCAGAGCAAATATAAAGAGCAAAATTGCAATCAGCCCTCCCAAAGCTCGTGTGGAAGCCACGGGCAAAGTGCGAGGTTCTGTCATTTAATCGAAAGATTGAAAAAAAAACAGCTCTAGCGAGTGCATGTGTTGCCACTCGTATATAAGTAGTTGAGACTCGTGGTGAACGTTAGGAGGAAGCTGCGTACGTAAGACGCCGTTACTGTCATGCTACGACATCTGTTTGCGACAGGCAGGCCAGTACTGTCTCTATTACGACCTAAACCATTATCGATCGCTCGTTTCTCCCCATCCCTACTCAGGGGACTTGCACCGGCCGCTTCGGACCTTCCCCTCCTATCACGAGGAATGAAAGTTCGTTCGTCGGTCAAACGACTTTGTGACGGGTGTTCAGTGGTCATACGAAAAGGCAGGGTATATGTCTTATGTTCGAGGAATCCAAAACACAAACAAGTGAGTATGAACCGTTTTCTCAGCGTATATTACCCAAGACTAAGCAACGGAACTTCCAGCGGCAAGGTTGAAGGATATATACACAGGTTTTATATGGTATTCGTTTGGAGAGGCCTGCGCGCAAGCATCGTTTGTCCGGCCCAATATCTAGATGTTCAAAAAATTATGGCCGTTGTGCCATCATAGTCGTTCTTACACATCTCGGAGCCACATTTGAAACTCGTACTCTATACCATTTTCAGTTTGAACGCCGCTTGCCACCTCGAAGCCAACCCAAGCCGCCAGTGCTTCGTGAGATGCCTGCTTCCAACCGGATATGTTTCTAAATTCAGGAAAAAAGACGTCACAGTCGTCAAATTCCGGCGACAAGATGCGTGTGAGGAGAATACGATCGACAACCGGTGAGGCAGAGGTGGACGGTTTGAGTGCGAGGATTTCTCTGTAGACCGATGCACCACCGATAACGAACCGTCGATTTATTTTCATGGATACTGGAAGTTCAGAGAGGCGAGACAACGCAACTTCAAGATTCATCGCCACCAACGAGGGAGAAGGGCTCTGACTTGGCCCTCTGAGCCTCTCGTTACTCGTTGGAATCAAAAATACACGAGGGATACACACAGGTCATACTTCGGATTACTGGTGATAATCACGTTGACTCTGTCGACTAGAGGTCTCCTGCTCTTCGGGATGCTCTCCCAAGTCTTCCGGCCCATGATGACGGCATTCACGTGTTCTGAAGGAGCAGCCTTGGTGACACGTGCAAAATACGCCATCTCTGACGGAAGTCGCCATGGGAGACGGGATCCTTGCCCTATGCCGTTTGTGCAAGTCGCGGCAACAATGAGGGTGAGCGAAACCATCTGTAGATTAGTAGACGCCACTGGAGGCAGGGGAGCCCTAATTGGTTTCGGGGACAACTGAGCGCTAGCGATAAAGTACGCTGACTAAGTCTACCATAACCGATTACTTTTGCAAGTACTTATTGGTCGTGATTCAAATAGATACAACTACAACAGAAATTATAGGCTGCCGTTTTGCCCCATAAACTAACCCAAAATCCTGTGTCGGAAAGGGTCGGAAAGTAAGCCAGGTCGGTTTTTCTTTGTCTTTTCTTCTTTCCGATTGCCGATACCAGCCATCGCTGGCGGGCTTCCTCTTTCTATGCAATGGCAGGCGAGTCGCGTTAAGGTCTTCTCGTTTTGAACCCCAAGCATTGCCGATGTCTCCAAATATATGCTTCAGTGACTGATATCCACTGATGATCAAATCCCAATCAAAATAAACCTGCCTTGAAGGGTAATGTCGGGAAGAGTGCTACAAATATTTGTGGGACCTGCTCGAGGTGTAGAGCCGGCACTGCACATGCTAGATATAGTGGAATGCATATGTTTCTCAAGAAGACCAAACTGCAGACCATACAGTGATGTGCAGAGATTGCCGGGAGGCGGGACTGGTCCTCAAGGCAGCTAGAGCAAGCAGATATTTCTGAGAATGGACGGCAGGGTCCCAGGGAGGATGCAAAGTTGACGAAAAGGCAACTGCGCGCGCAACACGGTCCCAGGCTTACCTGAGAGACTGGGTGGAAGACAGCTGAACAATCGCAGGGTTTCACGGTGAGCACACGACCATCCGCCACTCCTGCGTACTCGGATCCAACAGTAGTAGCACTGAGGTCCAGAAATTGCCTCTGTTGCTGAGCACTAAGCGGTGGCGACTCGTGAGCTGCAAGCAAGATATTTAGGATGCCATATCTTACTTTGATCTTAAACCCGTTTCGAGCGGGCAGAACTTCTCCTCGTTTGTTTTCGTCCTCATGTAGCTCCGGGATGGAACCCGTGAGACTACTAGGATAGTCTAAGTCACAGATCACTTTATTGAAGACATTGGAGATGAGGTCCCGAAGCTCGGACGCCAAACATCTGTATGATTGTACAGCGGCCTTCGCTGCAGGTACAGTACTTGCTGGATTCGAGGTCAGCACGCGGGTTCGGGCTATGAAGATTGCATGCCGCCTAGCGTGACACAATATCAACACAAACCGACACCAGAAAATGACCAGAGAACCCACTCTGTTGTCACTGGCTGGATCAACATATGTGCATGGCAATGAGAGTAGAAATAGGGTGAACATTCGCTTGTAAAAGTACCTCTAAATGGCTCTCGACACCGACTTCATGCTGGTCCAGGTTCTCAATATCCCCCTCCTACCTTGTTCTCGCCTTGTCGTTGATTGTAGGAGAACGAGCGTCGAGTAGCTCGGCTCAACTCGGCGCGAGAATAGTGTATTTTGTGAACTACTTCCTAGTGTCTTGTCTTCGACGCTAGGAAGTAAGTACCGTAGTCGACTTTGCAAGAATCTGTGGCTAACGAAATATGTAGTTTATTCTATCTGTCTTTAGGTAGCGCAAAATCTAGTGTCTTGTCTTCGACGCTAGGAATTTATTCTATCTGTCTTTAAGTGGGTTGCTGATGACGAGGATACGGGCCTAGGAAACGACAGTAGACTCCGTTGCTGATGTTCGGTCGATGTGCGAGGTCATTGCAATGACTCTGTGTACTTAGTTTGGTCAACTAGGAGGCCAATCGTTGAAAATGAGCACAAGTAAAAAGTGTTATTTGCACAGCAAAACGACTTTCCCTGCCAAAAAGTGAACGAATATAGAGAAAGTGCTCTTTTGGCAGGGAAAGTGAGCGAAAAGTGATGCACGTAGCTTGTGAACCACCGGCGATTACAGAGAGTAAACCTGTATTGTATCATAGGGCTCTGGCGCGAATGCGTTCGGTCCTGCCCGACGCACTATTAAGGTACCTTCTAGAACGATAGAAACCAATCCAAAAGTTAAGCGACAACTGCAGCAAGCTACGCCAGCGAACAATGCAGAGATCAATCCCAAGAGGCAAGCAAAGCTCCATCAAACGGTGTGAGCATAATGAAAGGCAGCCTGACATAGGAGGAGAGGAAAAGGGGCTGAGAAGGAGCAGGCATTTGCGGTGTTGAAGAGGAAGGTCCCCGGCGTCGAGAAATTTTGACTTGACACAAGGTACATACCCTGTATACATACAACGCTAGCTGCAGAATTTATTTCATTGCACATGATGAAGAAGGTCCATAATTATTGGCATTGCCAAATCTGAGTTTGCCGTTCTGGAGACTTTGAAGTAAACCAGCTCACAGGAAGTATGGTAGCAGTAAAGAAGACCTTTAACTCTGCCTCGGTGCAGTGTCATTTACATAAGTATATCAGGCAAGGTCCAACATCCAATACGGTGACCGAGTCCGCAGCGAAGTGAAAGGTGCGAATGCGGTAAAAGTGAGAAATTATAAATGGGGAGAAAAAGTGGGTAAGTTACTTATATATGGTAAGGCACCTTATTTACAATCGCAATCGCCATATCTAAGTTCTTTCACTTCGTCTTACCATTCCTCTAGCTTGGTGCGACAGGACGACTCCCGGCTTCTCGATAATAATGTTAATTACTAAGACCTCACATGGTACAGGTCCCCTTCATTGACTAGAAAGTATGCCTGACATTTAAGCCTCAGCAGACCATCATCTGTCTGCATGCTACCGGCCGGATATGGCAGCTCTGATTCTTCCTACGTATTCGGAGTCCTCGAGGAACACGAGGGCGTGAGATACCAAATGACATGATAAGAAAGAAGTATAAAAGTCTAAGTATTATGACATACAGACATTCCTGCCAGCTGCTGTAATGGCTCATCCCCATCTTCTACCCCCTGCTCCAGGTCGACACCGCCTATACATGCCTGATGCTATTGTTGCAGGCCTTCCAGATGCTCTTGGTGCACAAGATGGTCCTCTACCTCCTCAGCTGTGGCACCAGTTTCCATTGCCACAACCTTTGGGGGAAGCATTGCCCGATTCTTTAACATGCAATTCATTAGAAGAGGCGGAAGTGCGAACACAGCCATATGGACGCACCACCACTGCTGCTCAGGTTAGAAACCTACTTCCTGATCAGCAGCTCCGTTTTCTTCGAAGGTGTAGGCCGATGTGGGACAACCTGACTGAATACTGTGTGCTGAATGGTCAGGGCGTACAAACAGTTGCTCCACAGCCACCTCAAGGTGTCCAGATTAGACCGACTATTAACACGTGTGTGGGTCACGGTTACATAAGCCCTCTCCCCAATGCGTTTCAGCAAGCCAACGTCATTGACCGTCTCTTCGGGTGGTTTATTGGACATGCCCGGAGAAAGCCAGCAGCCATGACTTCCGAGCCATCGGTTCAGGATGAAGTTCACACTCAGATCATCGAGCCTTTGAACATGCTATTGGAGGTCTGTGTACTGCTCATTGCAAATAGATTGACCTGGGCTGAGGCTTATTCTAGACCCGCTATGTCACTAAGAATAATTTTGGCCTAGGCAGAAATATACCCTTCTATCCTCAATGGGGTCGAAGTTGCCCACTGGCACATCTCATTCAAACCGACAGAGCCAAGGCCGGGTTTCCGGACTTCATTCTCTATGGAAGTCCACAGCAATATCACCATGCATCTATCTTTGAAGTGAAGACATGGTGGGCTTATTCTGATAGGGCTTTTACGCAAATATTCAGTAGGATCACAGCTGAATCGGTAACGGGACGTTTTGAGTGGGGGAATGACACAATTGCTGCCACCATGCTCAGACAGGTAATTGATTGATGTGGCTGAACATCCGCCTGACTCATTGATTCTTTCTCATCCTTGGAATAGTTATGGGGTGAATTATTTTTTTTTCAAACGACATGGGGAGCATGCACAAATGGTCACAAGATCTTCATTTTCGCCAAAACTCTGCGAAATGAGTTGACGGTTTCTGAATTGCACGACTTCGACGAACCTCAAGTACATGAAGCACTGCTAGGGATGTGTTTCGCCAGTATTGACGAGAAACTGGGTGCAGGCTTTGTCATGGACACTCTCTGTCCGTCTCAGCAGAGGGAGTCATTATGGTAGTGACCAAGATCTCAGAAGGATCGCCCGGTACATGTTCAATGATAACCCCTAGTATAGCCAGCCACTGTCAGCCCTATGTTACTCTACGATAGCTGCACTAGACCAACTATATATGGAATTCCAATACATCCTTTTAGGCAAATTGGTCTATGGAATCTATTTGTGATACGGGTCGAGCGCCGACGAGTCAGCTTGTCTCGATCTATGTAGATGCTACCAACTTGGTAGCAGTACCAAGCTTTGAACATCCATAAGTGATTTGACTACCGACTCGTGGGCTCGAATTCTTTCAAAGCCCTTGCCTCCATATAGAGAAACCAAGAAAATGTTCATCTAGTCCCAATGCTCGATAACATATCCTTTGGTCAAGCCAGAAAGAAGTCTTTCAATTCTACTTCCCTGAGCGGCTTCGATGTGATAAAGCTTGAAGTTTGATTTTCTCGAACGATCAAAATCAATCACACGCCAGTGATGCTTGTGGCCATGATACGGGCAGACCAGACTGTATTGTGGGGTGGGTGCCGCCAGGATATTTCTCCATCGCACATCCATCTGCTCGACCCCGAATTGACCAAGGTCACTGTATATCTCATAGATATCTGGCCTATATAAATAAGGGCTGTTCGGATGAGTACGGGGTGAAAAGGATGAGACAAACTCAATGCCTTCCAATGAGACACGCATGGGCATCATGTCTCCCAGTCTTTCCAATACTAAAACTGACAAAAACGTCCTCTCATTACCATCTGACGCGAGGGGGGAAATGGTCTGATTTGATATGAATACGGAATCCTCCTTCGCTGTGTCGTCGTCTTCCTCATCAAGGGGAGCGTCTGCCTCGTCAGGGTCGCCCTTCGCGTCAGAATCTGCCCAATGCAAAATCTCGCTGTTCGAGTCAATCTCGGCAGTGAAAAACCCATAGCAGCGTGCAATGGATGCTCCCTGAATATTCTCCATCTCTTCGTAGAACCAGGCCTCACGAGCTAAGTTCTCAGAATGGTGCCGAGCAGCGACTTTCATTACGAGGGGCGGAAGAGTGTTCTGGTCAGTGCTACCGAGCCTGATGGGGTACACCGACCCCACTCTGCCATAGCCGAGCCGCTCCTGCATTAATGAAACATGGAGACACAGGTCACCGGGTGTAAGGAGTCTGGAAGGTGGACGAGCAGGCAGGCCATCATCTCTCGCGAAGTTGGGTATCGTGCTTATAAGTGGTTTTGGAGGATTTGATATGCCTTTAAAGCATTTCAATGAGACATCAACACTGTTAATCTTGACGAGGCCGTCAATAACGAGAGACGAGAAAGCATTCGACGGCTGTGAAGAAAAAATCATCAGGTTATCGGGGACATCTCTCCAGTCGGGCGCTCATACTCTGAACATCTCTGTTTGCATTGCGTGCCAAAACGGCTATAGAGAGGCGAACTATCGGCGTTGTTAAGTTAGGTTCGAGGTTCTTAAGCTAAGAAGCCCATGTTGAGTAGGATGTTGATAGCGGCGCTCGTCAAAAGTTTCGTTTCTCTGCGCTGATTGGCTGCATACCAAATTTTGACGTGAACAATTCAACTGGCCACTGACGACCAATAGAGTATGTAACATTGACCTGTATATGTACGTTTACGTGTGCGGTCAGTGATTCAGAGTCTAATTAGTAAAACGTCATTGACTCTTGATGATCATCGCTGACTATAATAGACATCAAAGCACTATCCGGATAGCCAAAAACATAACTCCTAGACCCCAGGAGAGTAGGTCCTCTGCATGCTCGGTGCTAGCCTTGAAGCTGCCTACGAGGTTTGGCGATAATTACAGTATCTGTTACTGTAAGCCGGTAATGTGGTTCTGGTTCCCGAAGACGCAGTCTAAGCATCTAGCATCAGATTTGGTGTTGGGTTTCCTGAATTCATTCTCTATGTGAGTCCAGAAAGACATCATCCCCCATCTCATTGATGTCACAGGGAGGCACGGCGGCATTGTTCTGATTAGGACCTTATGGATATATTCAACTGGACCCAAGGATCACGAAGTTTCTATTGGATGGATGATTCAATACATCCTAAAACTTGCTCAGGCAGGTAAGTCGATGGATGGGGTCAAGTATCTGTTGGACTCACTGGTTCTAACTTCTCTCCCATTTTTGATTTTGTGAGTAGTCACGGGATGAGGTTCGTGTTTCTCCAACAAAATTGGGAGCTTGCACAGAGGGTAGAAAGATCTTCAGATTCACCAGTCATTGTTTGAAGCAAGCTAGTGTGAATTTTGGATTGCCAACTCACAGACCACAGGATCAGAAAGCCACAACCTTGATGCCTTCAAACACATAAGAACTGCCGAGTCAGGTCTTTAAAATGCTGGCGAAACCTTCTAGGAATATGTTTCGCCAGCATTGGCAAGGTAATGGGGGCAGATCACTGTATTATAGACCTCCTTTGTCTGAGCTAAAGAGGGGGAAGAGGAGGGACAGCACACCTGCCAGTGGTCGATGTGGGCTCGACAATGATCAAAGCACAACGCTGAACGGCCATAACATTACTCCTCACTCGATCTGACTTCTGGGACAAGGAGCTGTGCCCAATCAATACAATTACCATATCTGGAATTGTTTTTTAGATCTTAGCACTCAACCCCTAAGCCGGTACCGGCTTAGGGGGTCAGTGTTATGATAGCACTGTCGCGTGCCGCCCTACAATGCCATGTAGTTGACAGACTTTACATGAAATTACAGTACTTCCTCCCAGTCAAACTAGTAGAATATATCAATGGATTCGAATGTAGTGAGCTTCAACATGACGCCTGAAGTGACCAATGCTACCAACTTCAAGCATGCAAGCAATTTGACGAACTCGTGTGATGATGTGACAAAATAATTTTCTCAAATGTCTTGCCTCCGTATAGAGAAACCTAGAGATTGTTCATCTAGTCCCAATGTTCAATAACGTAACCCTTGGTCAAGCCAGAAAGAAGTCTCCGAATCATAGTTCCCTGAGCGTATTCGATGTGATTAAGCTTTAGGTTTGATTTTCTCGAACGATCAAAATCAATCACACGCCAGTGATGCTTGCGGCCATGATATGGGCAGACCATACTGTACTGTGGGGTGGGTGCCGCCAGGATATTCCTCCATCGCACGTCCATCTGCTCGACCCCAAATCGACCAAGGTCACTGTATATCTCACGGATATCCGGTCTGTATAACATGAGGGATGTTCAAACAAGTGCAGAGAAACAATAGAGACAAGACAAACTCGATGTCCTTCAACGAGACAAGCATGGGCATCATGTCCCCCAGCCTTTCTAGCACTAAAACTGATATAAAGGTCCTCTCGTCACCGTCTGACGCAGGAGGGGGCACGGTATGATTCGATACGATAACGGAGTCCTCCTTTGTTGTGCCTTCGCCTTCATTTTCAGGGGGGTCGTCATCTTCGTCAGAAGAATCGTCTTTCTCGTCAAGGGAAGCGTCTTCCTCATCAGTGTTGTACTCCGCGTCGGACTCTGCCCAATCCAAAACCTCGCTATTAGAATCAATTTCGGCAGTGAAAAACCCATAGCAGCGTGCGATGGATGCTCCCTGAACATTCTCCATCTCTTCATAGAACCAGGCCTCACGAGCTAAGTTCTCAGAGCGGTGTCGAGCAGCGACTTTCATTACGAGAGGTGGAAGAGAATTTTGTTCACTGTCATCGAGCCTGATGGGGTACACTGACCTTACCCTACCATGTCCGAGCCGCTCCTGCATCACCGGAACATGGAGACAAAGGTTACCAGGTGTAGGGAGTATGGAAGGCGGACGAGCCGGCAGGCCGTCAGCTCTCGCAAAGTGTTCTAGAGAGCTGATGATTGGTTTTGGAGGCTTTGATATGCCTTTAAAGCATGTCAATGAGACGTTCACACTGCTGATCTTGACGAGGCCATCGATAACGAGAGATGAGAAAGCATTCGACGGCTGTGAGAAAAAATCATCAGGTTATCGGGGACATCTCTCCAGTCAAGCTCTCATACTCTGAACGTCTCTGTTTGCATTGCATACAAAAGGATTATAGAGAGGCGAACTGTTGACGTTGTAAAGTTAGGTTCGAGGTTTTTTAGCTAAGAACCGTTGAAGTATACTTATTAATAGCGGCGTCGGAAGTTTCGTTTCTCAGCCTCTCTGATTGGCTGCGTACCAAACTTTGATGTGAGCAATTCAACTGGCCACTGACGACCACTAATAGGGTAGAGGTGGTGTAACTTCGACCTGTATACGTACGTTTATGTGTGCAGTCAGTGATTCAGAGTCTGATGATCATCGCTGACTATAATAGACTTCAAAGCACTATTCAGATGCAGCTAAAAGCATAACTCCTAGACCCCAGGAGAGTAGGTCCTCTACATGCTCAGTGCTAGCCTCGAAGCCTGAAGCTGCCTTTGAGGTTTGGCGATAATTACAGTATCTGCTGAATCAGCTGTGTGGTTCTCGTTCCCGAAGACGCACTCTAAGCGTCAGGCCCGGTGTTGTTGGGTTTCCTGAATTCATTCTCTATGTGAGTCCAGAAAGACGTTATCCTTCATCTCATTGATGTGACAGGGAGGCACGGCGGCATTGTTCTGATTAGGACTCTGTGTATATATTCAACGGGACCCGAGGATCACGAAGTGTCTATTGGAAGAATGATTCAATACATCCTAAAACTTGCCCAGGCAGGTAAGTTGATGGATGGGGTCAAGTATCCGTCAGACTCACTAGTTCTAATTTCTCTTCTACAGAGTCGAAAGATCTTCAGGTTCACCAGACATTGAAGTGTGAATTTCGGATTGCCAACTTATAGCCCACAGGATCGGAAAGCCACAACCTCGATGCCTTCAAACACACGAAGCACTGCTGAGTCATGTCCTTGAAATGTTGGTGAAACCTTCTAGGACTGTTTCATCAGCATTGACAAGGTAATGGGGGCCGACCACTCCATTATAGGCTTCCTTTGTCTGAGCGAAAGAGGACGAAGG
>QFFB01004601.1:68484-88377 GCA_003316465.1 Ramaria cf. rubripermanens
GGGGGGGGCGAAGCCCGCCTGGCGTACTACAATCAGCGTAGCAGACAAAAATACCATATCTGGAATTGTTTTTTCTCACCGAAAGTCGAGCTCCTAGTAGGGTCAGTCAATAGATCCGAGTATCAATGAATAGGCCTAATTCGTGCTTGTGGGATGACATCAAGGCTTCCTTTCAAAGTCCCAGACTCCGTAAAGATAAACTAAGAATATGTTCTTCTAGTGCCAAGGCTCGACGACATATCCCTTGGCCAAGCTAAGAAGACTCTGAACCCTTGATCCCAGCATATCCGATGTGAGCAAGCTTGAAGTTTAGCTTTCTTGAGCGATCAAAATCAACCACGCGCCAGTGATGCTTGTGACTGTGATATAGGCAGACAAGATTGTCTGCGTTGCGGGCGCGGCCAAGACGTTTCTGCATCACAGGTCCATCTACTCGACCCTAATTCGACCGAGGTCGCTGTAAATATCATAGTAATCTGGCCTGTTCAGACTAAGAGTTGTTCGAAGGAGTGTAGGAGAGAAGGGGGGAGTGACGAGTTTGATTCCTTCTAACGAGCTAGGGATGGGTATCATGTCCCCAATCTTTCCAACACCAAACTGATACAAAGGTCCTCTACTACCATTTGAAGCAGGACTTCGATGTGACAACGGAGTTATGCTTTCATCGTCGTGGTCGTGATCCTAGGTATCCTCGTCTTGGCTTTCTCCATCCAGATGGTCCATCCATTTCAGCAAGGAAAAAACCATAGCAACGTACGACGGATGCCCCTTGAATATTATCCATCTTGTAGAGCCAGGAAGTTCCCAGAGCGGTGCCGACCATCGACTTTCGGGGTGGAAGAGTATTTTGTTCAATGTCATCAAGCCTGAGGCCTGAGGTCTGATGGGGTACAGCATGGACGGACATGGAGACAAAGGTCTCAACTCTCGTGAAGTGTTTTAGTGAGCTGATTGTTGGTTTTGCAGGCTTTGATATGCCTTTGTAACTTATCTGTGTGACATGGTGACAGGTTGTGGGAGGGAGCCATGAATGGTGGTACAATGTGGTTTATAGGATAGACAGTTGGCTACATGTACGTAAAGCTTCTTGACCCACGACCCGAATTGTCACTTCAAGGTCCGCTCGAACCGACCTCTAACACGCGTCTGATATGTGGCTGCGCCGAATGTTTGACATGAAATGAATAACATATAGTTCGAATAGTCACTGCATGATGACTACAGTACCAGTGATGTAGTAATTTAAGTTGGCAATTATGAATTCTAGCGCAAGCATCTACACGCGAAATAGTGAGTGGAATTAAACGCATGCTGGCAGGAATCTACTAGTATGAGGAACGCTGGATATAGAGAACCCAGTATATGGGCATCATGCAGACGAGATCGTTAAAATTACATACTAGTCATAATACGATGCACAGATGTCAAAATCAAAGCAAGGCAAAACTCATGTTTCACCAATGAAAGCGAAGGGCTGTATATTTCAGTGGGTTTTTGAGGTTTCACTGGCGCTCCCGAACGTTCTTTGACTCTCTGTCCGATTTCGTATCTGTTATAGTAGCCATCCTGTCATCAGAAACGATTTTTTCTCTCTTCTGATCACGTACTTCCAGCATCGGCCGAGGCGAATAATCTTCATTATCATGAAGTCCTACGCTCTCTCGGCTACCATCTCTATGCAGACGCGCTTCCAAACGTGAATCCGTTGGTGATAATGCATTTTCCTCGTCATCATGGCGTGTACAGTCCGGGGTTGACGAACCTCGTTGAACTGAAGTACACCGTGGCGGCGCAAACGAAGTGACGATATGGGGAGGCGGCGCCGGAGGAGCGTATAGCCCCTCGGACGAGATCGGCTTCGACAGATCTTGTCTATGGAATGTTCCACTGAGCAGCGGATACGCAGAAGGAGAATAATTTCCTGAACTTCCAGACGTGGGACTATGACCGCTGTGGGGTTCGTGGCCATGCGATGATGACGTATGGGTATAATTTACGGAACGCTCATTGTACATACGACCCTTGGGCGAAGGGCCGGATGGCAATCCCATTAACATTGAATGGTTCCGTATCGGTGAGTGAGACCGGCCGCCCCCCATCCCGAGCAGGGGCTCCGGATAGATCAAGTAAGGATTATATGGTCCACCGAGGGCTTTGTCAATTACACTATCCACCAGTGTGCCATTTTCGAGAACAGATTGTCGCCGCTGAGACATTGGTAGACCTTCATCGTCATCCTCGTCGTCTAAGGGAGGAACTCTAATGCCAGCCGCCGCCATAGCTGCGGTGGTGCCTCTCTCCACTAATTGTTTCCTTTTTAGTCGGCGGTAGATGATGAAGGCCCAAACTGCGATGAATGGAACTAATAGACATACGATGACGGAAACAGTAACAACTGCACCTTTATTGGCCGAAAATCTAATATAACAATGAATAACACTTTGTAGTCCGCCGAGTGGTAATTTGAATACACTAACTGCGACCCACTTCCGGAGCTCGTATTTGGGCTCAAAGTCGGGTTGAAGATGCCTGAAGTCTCAGTGACTACACTCCCACCCAAGGGACTTGATGAAAACAAAGTTGTGACAGTGAAAGGTACGATCGTGATAGACCCCCCTTCGGTGACGATTGTAGTAGATGCTGTTGTAGCAAAAGTCGTCCCTGGCGTTGTCGAATAGGACTGATTATGTGTAGCTGGATCGGAGGAACTTGTAGGCCCGTGACTGAGTATAACTGTAGTCGTAGGGCTGGGATGAGAGGAAGGACTTGTAATCACAGGTACTGTTGAGTGGGACACAGAGGAGGAATTTGAAGGAGAGGTGGGGGTGGGGGAGGGAAGCAGAGGAGAGGAAAATTTGGAAGTGGTGCCAGATGCGGATGTCAAAGAGAACGATGTAGTACGGGAGGATCTACTCAGCGAACGACGTTGTTAACGAGAGATGTTGGAATATGAGGGGCACTGGCCAATATGGACATACACAAAGAAGCGACTCACGACAAGCCAGCCCCAGAGGACTGGGGGTTACCAGAAAGCGAGTCAGAGGAGATAAGGGTGGACGTCATTTTCTTAGATGTTGGAGAGGATGTCGATAACTCCCTTGAGGGTGATGGAGGGTGTACTTGTGGAATTAATGAGCTCTCCACTAACGATACGGAACCTCCGATGGGGTCTACCGAAGACTGAGTAGAAACAGGCGTGGATAACGCCTGTGATGATGATGCTGTGAGTGATTGTGAATCTGGTGAACCCTCCACCAATACAGAATTTCCAATGGTCTCTACGGTAGACTGCGTGGGAACAGGTGTCAATAACTCCTGTGATGATGGTGCTGGTAGTGGTTGTCAACCTGGTGTACTCTCCACAGACGATACGGAATATCCGATAGTCTCGACACGAGAACTACTACCTGCGAAGGGAGTGAATGACGTGGTCGTGGTCAGAGTAGAATCAGTAGATTGGGTGAGAATGGATGCAGACAAAGTAGAAGTTGATATTGAAGATATAGAGGTGGTCGCTGTGGACAGAATTGAATTGGTAGCGAGAGATGTAGACACCGAAGGTATGGAAAGGGTGAAATCCGGTGAGAAGAACATCACAGACACATGGATAAATTGGTTTGAGACGTTCGGACAGAGTTGTTCCAATGTGAATTGTAGGAGACGTAGCCGGCGGGGATAATCAATAGACGTCGTGAACGAGAGAGTTAGTTAGAGTGCGGGAGGAGACATTGGAGGAAATATAAAACTTTTAACTGCACCCCAAAGTGCCAGCGTCTTGTGAATGGGAACATACTCACCACAAGATGGCGCGTCGAACCAGACAGAGACAAAGTTGCCTCGCAAGTATAGAGCCTGTTCAACAGCTAATAGTGGACAAGGAATTCGACTGACGAAATGGCTGAAAGCTGGAAATTAAGAGACATGAAGTGACGGTAAGAAGATTTCACTCCTTTCTCCTCTACAATAGGCGGACCTGCGCCATGGGATTAATGACCGGTGCGGTTACCGTTTGTCACCGACATAAATAGGGTAAGGTTTGCTATTCTGCAGTCTTCTAGTATTGGCTGTATTGCGCTTAAAGCGGTTCGAGTGTAGTGCCGCGATTTGCCTCCGCGGCCCCCGGCACAAGTCATCTTGACATTCTATCGGACGTGCCACATCCACATCCCTTCGCGAGCTCCAACAGCAGCAACCTGGCGTCCATCCGGCGACATGACACATCCCACAATGTCCTCATCTTCCATATCCTCTCCTATCGCAACACTTAGAGACCATCCTTCAATATCCGTGTGACTCATGTCATTCGCAATGTCTTTGGCAAGTCGTACCCTCTTGGCTGGTCGTAATTTCGCGAGGTCTCGATCATCAACTAGGCTAGGTCGATGTCGTGGGGGTAGATGGCATGCGTTGGTGAACATAATCTTGCCACGCACCGGGATAAGGATAATAGGTGGCCGATGCGGGTTGCGGTTCAGAGACACGCGTGATGCATCCACAGGAAGCCTGGTATTTGAGATGAGCTTAAATGAGGCTTCGCAGCGAAGCCTTTGTTAGGTCCTTATGCTTGTGTCACAAGGTGGATAGCTCACAGCTCTCTCTATAATCCTGTGGAAATGTCAGTCCTACGGCGAAACTAACTGTCTATCACCAACCGAAATACATCCTCGGAGAGGCGGTTCCTGATATACCGAAGACCCGGGCGGGAAAAATCGACCGACGGATAGCCACTGCCAGACTATTAGTGTACCTGAGTCACCTTCCACAGGCCTCCCATTCATGCGGGCAATTGGCGGTGCACTGTGAGAAATCAGGGTTTCATGGGATAGCCTTCCATGATACAGTGGTTAATGAGTGAGGCGCTAGGAGAGAGTCCGCTCTTACCAGTGAATAGAAATTACACGCGCGTCATGGATCGTTGTGCTGCTGAATAACGGCTTGTCTTCTCTATAAAATACCGCGCCCCCCCGAGCCAAATATCGATCCTTCAGAAACAAGGCTGGTCCCAGATGCCAAATTCGTAGCGCATGGTCCATCTGTGTGTTTCTCATTAGTAAGACAGCCAAGCTTGGTGAATGAGCACCGGACACCGCATGTTGCGATTAAGGGGAGGGACGCATGAAAATCCTGCATTGTGCAGTGACAGCGTGTAAGTTCCAAGGTCGTGAATGATATCAGTACATAAGACACACCGCGCCGAGCACAGCAGCTTCATGCCCACCCGACCTACCACCTGTGAGCACGACAGTGCACTTCCCGAGAACGCATTCTCCACCGTCATCATCGATTTGGAGACCAAACGGATTCCCCGGCATTTGTTTCTGAAAAGAGTTGTGTTCTTTTCTTGCCACATCAGTGATTCTCAAGTCATATATCCGAATAGTACAGTCCCTGGAGGTTGTGAAGACGAGATGGGGATGTAGATGATGTACGCCAATAGATGTGATATCCTGTTTCAGGTTTCAGAGTGAACTAGTAAAAATTCGTGATATTCAGCACATACTCCTCCGTGTCCCCGGATGCATCCCAAGAAACTCCGAGCCTCAACGTCAAATACATGCAGGACGCTTGAATGGGTATACAGTAGCAATGGATGTAAATTCCATGGATTGAGCGCCCATTTCACGTGAGTCACGGTGAACTGACACTGAAATAGACGCAGTTGAAGCTGAGAGATTAAGACAATAGGACCTGATTACCGACATCTGCTGGCAGCGCTACCTGGAAAATGGGATGCCCGTGGCGCTGAGGCAACGTGGAGATCAGACGAACAACCTTGCCCCCGCACATGGCGGCGGTGTCCCGCCATTTCGTAACTAGATGGGACCACCACGATTTTGTATCATCTTTTGTGATATAGATTTCGCTATTCCATAGCTGCTCCAGTGGCATTTCAGCCCAAGGGAAAAACTCTACGTCCGTGAATGTGGCCGCAGGAGAGCTCGTGGACTGAATACGATAGTTTATAAGGTCTGGATCGCGGGAAGGGCTCCGGAACTTACTCGACCTTTGACTATGAGGGAGAACGGATGGGTGCCATTCGGGTCCTGGTACCAAGGCACAGACGCGTCCTCAGACATTTCGCGGTCAGAATCACGCGTCGAACCATCTGAGGATGCTATCGACAACCCTGTCAAGTCAATAATCTCGACATCTGGAGGGATGGACTGGGTAGTCTCGTTGTGGTTCTGCATTACAGTATGAGAGGGTTGAAGTTTTGTGCAGCACGATTCCAGTCAGCTTTGATAGCTACCTCTGGTGTACGCAAGAGTGAGAGGCGGACACAGATCTGCGATAATGTTTGTTGAAAAGAGCCTAGTATGAAGGTTTCAACGTATTTCTATGGGTGATTATGGGTCCCGAATTCCGACACCGAGCAATACTTTCACGCCTGCATTATTTCGGACTAAAGGCAGCGTCGATATAGTGTTGGTTGATTATAAGTCTTCCCTCTTCCTTATGTCTGAACCACGGTAAGCTGGCTTAGACACATGCACCATTACCAGTGGCATTTGAAGCATAAATTGTTAGTCTGACTGGCGTTTACTCATGTAGGCATGAGTTTTATGAAACAGATGACCGAGTGACTATTTCTATCTTTGACAAGGGTGTCGCACCAGAGAATGTTTCTATCAAGTTTTTTCCGCGAAGCGTGCGCCACTTGGCATGGTACTATTAGATTATGGCTGATGTCGTCTATCCACCCCAGTTGTTATATGAACACGGCGACAAGAAACTGAGCCTGGATCCTTTGACTGGAGAAATAGACCCAGTTTGCAGTGGTTCTTCCATCGGCAAATTCAAGGTCGAAGTGAAGCTGCAAAAGAAATATCCAGGACGGTGGGTAAGACTCGTGGGCGAAAGTTCAAGTTGGTGCCATCCCATATTCTGATCCGTGCAATGTATTGACATGTGCGATACAGTCTCTGATTTTCCTCCAACCGACCCTCTGTCTGCGCCTACTCCAATTGAAAGCGCTCGATCCAGGCTTCGCAAGAACTGGGAAGGAATAGCTGAAGAGGCGATCAAAGCCGAGCCAGAAACAAGCCATGACGATCCAAATGCAGGAGGTGATGCTGCAGTAAATGGTTTCTTCCAGAAGCTATTCGCGGACGCCGATGACGATACAAAGAAGGCCATGATGAAAAGTTATCAGGAGAGTGGTGGGACCACACTCAGCACGAACTGGGCCGATGTGGGAACGAAGAAAGTTGATGTCAAACCTCCCGAAGGGAGCGAATGGCGAAAATGGGGCTGAGGTGTCTGTCATTTTTTGGTGTGCGTACTATCAATTTTAATGGGCGTGACTATTTCACAGCTGCTGGCCCCTGACAAAGTGAAAGAATGATAAGACCCTTGCAAATTTGTCTGCAAGCCGGGAAGCCTTACGGGCGGCAGTCACTTAACAAGTACACATCCATACCCACGTCATGATAAAGTCTGGCGCTTTCACTGCAAATGTGACATAAATGATCGCATAAGTCACCAGCTCTAGAGCCGATAAGAAAAATTTGAGAAACATATGCGACATAGGACAGGAGAACCAGCCGTGGCACGATACTATGCAGACGATTAAGGGTGCGATGGGGTAGGAGAGTGGATGGAATGGTGACGTTGCCTACAGACGTACAAGATGAACCGAGGCATTGTTCGTGAACCATGAAACACAAATATGGAAACACAGGAAACGAGATAAAAAGTCAAGGACGTAAAGCGGCCATGCGAACGAAGGGTCTGTGACGCAGACATAAGAAATATGATACAGATATGTCCAATGGAGAAAGAAATAAAGAAAGTGTACCATGAGAGATGAGTTCATAGCTTGAAGCGTGCGTAATGCACGGCTGTGCTCAGGACCCCATCGCAACAAATCCTAGTGCATCTACTCTAGAACACGCGGTCGTAGGAGTTGGTGGCGCACCCATGACAATGAGGCTTCGTCTCCGACCTTCCTTCTTGAAAGTGGACACTCGCGGTGTCGACAATGTCGGAAATGGCACGCTTGACATATTTGAGGTGAGTGTCATCGTGGACGGTGTAGTAACAGACTGCTCGGGTGGGAAGACAAAGAGGGTCTGGGATGGGGTTGGCGCAAGGACGATGCTGGATGACGCGGAAGACCGCCTAGAAGGCGTGGAAGGCGTGGAAGGAATTAGAAGCGGGGTGGGCCCTAGTCGCAAAAACTTAGGTTTTGGTTTTGTCTTTTGTTTTGATTCCGACTCAGGTGATTTGGCGCCCACAGGGGATGGCGGGACCGGGGGGAGAAGAGGCGGAGGCCTGCGCATCTTGAACTTACCGGGAGGAGCAGACAAGTTGAACGACTGCTTTGCAGCCGGTGCTGAAGGCGGAGGTAATAACCCGAATGTGGTCTTATTATGCCGTGCTGACGGCGGTGGAAGAAACCCGAAAGATTGTTTAGTGGCCGGTGCTGTGGGTGGCGGCCGAGCAGTCGTTGGCGTAAAGACGTGTCGTGGTCGGGAAGACGCCCGCGCCTCTTCCTCTGTTGCTTCTGTGCTGGGAGATCCACTGCTGCTTTCGGCAGGGATATCACGCAGAGTAACCATGTTGTCCTCATCTTCTTCCAAAAGGTCCTCGCTGAGGACACTGCGATTCGTAACATTACTAGCAACCGATCCGGCGCGGCTACGTCCGCCATGGCCAAATCGGCTTTTCCAGGCCGGGCCCATGCCCATGCCTGAACCAGTTGACGTGATGGAAGCCGTAGTAGAATGTTGTGAGCCCTTCCGGGCTACAATGCGCTGCTCCATCTCTAAATCGAGAGCACGAGCCTCACGCATAAGTTCCACACTTTCTTGCTCATCTCCATCTGGCGAGGCCTCATCGAGTTCTAGCCGCTTGCGACCCCACTCAGCTTCTTCGGACGCAAGTTGCGAAGAACGGTCAGAGGGGGTCGGAGAATGATTTCCACCACTCAATGAGCGCTCGTACTCCAGGAGTTGATACATCAACCTGTCACGAGTAAAATAAGAATACATCGTCGAACAGAATAGCAACTTCACGCACGACATGTTAGGGCCAATCCATTTGCTTTTTTCTTTGACAAATGCATATGACGCTGCGTCAACCAGTGAGTGCTCGCTAAGTCCTGAGTTCCACCGACCCGACTCACCATGCATACCACCATGTTTCAGCGCCCGAACTTCCGGGGGCATAGAAAGAGAGTTGGATTGGGCCGCACGCATCACCAAGGCAATTACCATGGTTGCTGATCGCGAAACACCACATTGACAGCTAGTGCAGCGTTAGAACACAACGATAAATATCAATAGGCGCTTACTGAATCAATACGCCAACGCCTCGCTCTAATGATTCGTCGACAAATGCCATACCATCCACAAAGCCACCACGAACGAGATCCGCCTGACCATGAGACCAGGGAAGCCTGAGGTAATGCATAGCAGGTCGGCCGCTTGGACCATGTGGGGGAACATAAGTCGGGTCTGCCGTGGACTCGGAGAATTTCAAGGTGAGATTTGGAGTTGATACTGTGGATCGTAATGGGGCTTGAGCAGCAGATGTATAGGGTGATGCGACTTCTTTAGCCACATTAAGGATACTCTTTATACCTCTCTCTAGGAGATCTTTCCAATCACGGGCATTGTCCTCCGAGCCGATCCATATACCAGGGAGAATTTGAATCGGCCCGTCCACGTACGGCGCCGATGGAGAACTTTCCTCGTCCCTACGATGGGCGAAGGTCGAGGCTCCGTTTGGCAGAGACACGACAGAAGGACGGCGACGAGAAGCTACCGCAGAAGGTGGAAGACTGACAGGGGGTGCAACCGAAGCTGGGGAATCTGGGAGGATGAGGGAGGTAGAGGAAGCACTAGAAGGGGCTGCCGAAAGGTTGAGGGACAGCTTCTTCTGGTTACGCAAAGACCTTGGCTTTGGAGGGAGAAATGAATCTGCCTCGGACTGATCTGAAAGAGCGGAACTTAAGTTTTCCTCCAAGACAAGAGTGACGGCCGGTGAGTGTTCTGGATGCTCGATGCGAAGTGGAGTTGGAAGACTCCGCAACTTTGGGAGATTCCTTTGAGCAACTGGCTGCAGGCGAGGCGGACGATGGGCTGCAGGCATAGTACACGACCGGCGTGAAGCGGGGGAGGAAAATGCCCCGGGTGCAGAAGAAAAATAAAACAAGAAAAGGGAAACGCGAGGGAAACGCAAGGGAAGTGCGGAGGGTAGAGGAAGAACGGCCGGGAGGCGGTAGGCGCCGGGACGGTGAGAAATGGTTCAAGCTTTTCAAAGCCGGTATCCGGTTGACTAACTCCTACTTAGATAATATTGCTGTGAACGCCATCTATCTATCTAATCATTCCCTGTCAACCAATACAGGCTGGCATGAACAGCACGGCTGCCGGTAGTCTGACAGCGCACGAGCAGGACTTGCGGGACTGACAACCGTGGCTACGCAAGACGCACATCCATTTCAAATTATACTCAAGTTGGGTATAAAACATTCACAGGGTAGCTCATCGTAGAACTACGCATCCCGAGGATATCCAGTTTATCAGAGAGAATTGCAGTCAACAAGTTATTAAAGGTCGTGCATGGTGTTCGAACACTGATCAATGATTAGGCCAGTCGCTTTCCAGACGCTTGGAACGTGTTGTTGATCTTCCACGCTCATGGTCCAGCCCCCGCGAGCTGCAGTTGTACCTTGAGGTTTTCGATTTCGTCCCTTAGCCTGGCAGATACGAGCAGTCAGACGTGCTTCACCAGGAAGATTCAAAAGGGGCCAGAAGAGTGGCCAAGGTAATAAAGATACCCTACTCCAAAGCAAACTGATAATATCAAAGTTCGAATGCGGACGTACTGCTTCAGTTCATCCTCATGGTCCTCTGCCGACTGCTCCGCAAAATTGAGTTCCATCTTCAGTCTGTCGGCTACTGCCTCCTGGTCAGTCGCTAATTGGGTCGCAGCTTCCAGCTTCTCAGTCAGCCCCTTGACAGCTTGCTCGTGGCTGGTCTCGAGTTCGTACAGCTTGAGGTTGTGCGCTTCGTGCATGCGCTGCAACTCCTCTTTCGTCACCACAGATGAACCTGGCACCGCCCCGTTTGTATCCTTGCGTGGCGACAGGGGTGCCGCAGCTGGCTGCGCTTCTGCTGTAGCCCGCAGCGTTGCCAATTCCACCTCAAGCTCCGAGACTCGAGACGTAAGTTCATCGCGTTCTCGTTTGAACGCGCTGCTCTCTTCCTCGTGCGTCTCCCGGAGCTTCGTCACTTCCTCTGCACGGGACTTTGCAGCCTCTTCTAGTTCAAGCTGGTGATTGTTCGAAATCTGCTGGAAGGATTCTCTCGAGGCATTGAACGCTTCGGTAAGGTTCAGAAGGTCATCCTTTGCGTTTGCGAGTTCCTTTGTTAGTCTTGCCACCTCCTGGCTCTGATCTACTGGCACTTGGGCTGCGGCAGCCTCGGCGTCTTTTTGCTCGATCTGTCTCTTGAGCGTCCCCTCCAAGGCAAGCGCTGCTTCTAACCCAGCCTTCGCTTTAGAAAGGTCGTCCTGTGTCGCTTTCAGCTCGAGTTTCAAATTCGAAACTTGTTTCTCGAGCACATTGACTTGAGTTTCAAGTTCCTCTTGATGGGATGCCTGCGCATCTTCCAAAGATACTTGATGCGCTTGCCGGAGTTGTTCGATAGTGGCTTGAGATTGTGCACGAAGGTTCTGTAGCTCTACCGAGTGCTCAGCACCAGCCTCGCTCTATAACGTATATTAGACAGGAGCACACAATATACTATACGGCCTACCTTTGCCTTTTGGAACGCCTGTTCCAAAAGGTTTGCATGCTCGGCTTTGACCTCGTCCAATTGCCCTGCATATTTGGCCTCTTGACTCTGTGACAAAATGAGGCGCGTATAACAAAATGCCGTGGAAGAAATACCTCCAAATCGGCCTTGATGCGTTGGGTCTCCTCAGCAGTAACTTTACTGCTGTCCTCATGCAACCGCTGGACCTCTGCCAACATTTGAGCAAACTCAACTTCTTTATCCTGTTTATGCGCTTGCAACGCCCCATAGCTTTCCCGTGCCGTTGCCAGCTGACTTTCCAACTCTTTCAGATTCTCCAGTACTGCCCCATGCTCCTCCACTTTCAGCCGCGATAGCTCGGCAGCAGCGGCCTTTGCCTCTCCCGCAGCAGCAAGCTCCTGCTCAAGCACCTTCAAACGGCCTAGTGCCTTCTCCTGCTCTTCTCCTGCCATCTCTAGAGACTCACGAGTCTCCAGAATTTCGATCTCCACCTCCGACAACTTCGTCTCTGCCTCTTCCTTCTCTTTCTTGAGCTGTTCGACCTCAGAAGACAGTTCCGAGAACTTCTCGACCTCGGCTTCGAGAGCCTTGACGCGTTCCGCGGCATCCTCTTGCGCCTTTGTTTGAGCCGCAATAAGGGCATCAGATTCTGCCTTGAAGGCTTCAAGGTCGGCCTGTGCCTTCAGAAGGGCATCCCGATCCATGCCATCTGATTCTGCCATAGCTTTCTCATGTAATGACTGAGTAGCAACAACGGCTTCTTTGGCGGATACCAGTTCGGCCTCAACAGTCGAAATTTGCTCCTGAAGTGTGGTGACGAGGGCTGTTTGAGTAGTAGCGGTGTCCCTGACCGCTTGTAGCTGCGATCCATAGATCATGTCAGAGACGAACCGTACCAACCATAAAGGTCATACCTCTTCCTTGACTTGTAGGAGCTCAATCTCGCCTACTTTTCTCTGATCATCCAAGCCATCTTGTGCCACTTTCAGCTCGCCTTCGAGGGATGCTTTGGATGCCTGAAGCACTTCAAGTGCTTGCTGTTTTGCATCACGCTCGGCCTCGGTAGAGGCAAGCGCGGTCTTCGCTGCTTCAATCTGTGCTTCGAGCTCCTTGACCCTTTCGAGGCTGGTCTCCAAAGACGATGCAGCATCTTCGTACTACAGAGATAATCCAAGGATGAATGTAAATATGCAAAGATGAGATCATCAACAAACCTTTGCCTCCAATTCTTGAACTGCCTTGCCATCTTCTCTCACTTCTTTTATTGACGATATAGAAGCCGACCCGGCCGTCCTTAAGGGCTTCATTCCAGATATCGATGTTACCTTTGAAGCAGACAAGCTCGGGCGAGGTGCACCTGGTTTCTTGGCGGGTACTCCCTCCGAAACCGATGCTCGGGGACGATTCGCGCCTGGACCACTTGAGGACCGCAAAGGATCGGCAACAGCGGGAGGCGACGTTACAGACGTACGCGTTGTCCCCGCTACTGGGGGAGCTTTAGTGCTGGTCGTTGACAAAGGTCGCAAACTGGTGGACGTTGAAAGAGGTTTCGAGGTGGGGGGTGCCATGGAGGTTCTTCGCGCGGCCATGGAAGTGCTGGTTGTAGTGCTCGTCTTTGTGGTAGATGTAGGAGGTTTTGCCACACTGGTGGTAGACGAGATTGAAGACGTTCTCTTGACAGCGGGGGTGGGAGGCGGCTTGGTTGTGGACGAGGATAGGGATGACGATGTTTTCGACACGGTCGTGGGCTTGGTCTGACTGCTGCCAAACGCACCAGAGTTTAAAATCTAGAGGGTCGAACACATTTGAGGTTCGTGCGGCAAGAATGAATACGGTCATACCTTTTTCACAGAAGTCCCCATACCACCTGGTTTCGCAACAGACGCAATGCCGGGTTTAGCTTGGCTGGCTGGTTTGACTGAACGTTTCGCTGGGGAAGCTGGGGCCTTTTTGGACATGTCTTCCTGGTTGTCCGCCTTGCTCTTCGTGTCTGATTCTGCGACAGTTTCCGGCTCTGTTCGGGTATCAGCTACTGACCCCTCGACTGCTGCGCCGTCCTCGTCCGCAGGATCTTCGTGGGCAGCGCCGTTTTCCGTCTTGATTTCGTTGGCCAGTGAAGGACCACTGGAATTTTCGAGTTGTTGAGATATGGAGGCGAGCTCGTCCACATTCTTATCTTCAGAAACAAGAGGAAGCACGCCCTCTTCCGTAGAGGGTTTTGCCATGCTAAAAGCGCGAGGCAAGATGTCCGCAGGCTAGTCTGTGATCCCAAGAAGACGTGTTCCCTTATTCGATCCGGCGAAGCGCTTACTACATTTTACAGTATATTGAAAAGATACAAAATATTACGAAAGCTCACAGACCAACAAACTTTTTGTACAGTCTACATCTAGACGTTTATTTGATGCATAAGATTGAGTACTGAGTAACTTCAACCTTTCTAGTAACATATCATTTGATTATGAATAGTTGGGAAAACACGTTGTCAAAATCCCGCAATTGTTCAAAACGCGACGTAAAGATTGAGACCGTTCAGGCATGGCTCATTTAGTGAGTTATGATTGTACGAGAGCAATGCAACCTGGCATCCGCATCCACTGTCAGTAGATCCGTGATCGCAGCGGGAATCAGGCTTACTCCCGCGGCTTCCACGTTGAAATGGGACCCTGGCAATTCACGTTAGCCACACTTGTAGCTAATGAAGAGAAGTTCAAGATGTACCTAGCACAAGAGGAGCCTTGAGCCATCGTGCAATAACGGCACGAGTAAAATGCGAATGAGCCACGATCAGTACGTCCCTTGCGCCAATGCCTTCCTCCTTGAACTGGCGATGAATTTCATGAATCTATCGAAGTTTACAGACACACGCTCTAAACAATTGTCTGTGGACATGCCTTGGCTATGACCATGTCTACGCGGTTCGTGATTTCTTCTGGACTCTCACCACCAGGACATCTGAACTATATCAGCAACACTAATCGCCGCCTTTCTCACCGTCAAAAAACCTACCCATCACGAAATATATCCCAATCTGGGCGCGTTTTGAGTATTTCTGCCGATGTGATACCTTCGTAATCTCCGTAATCCCACTCTCTCACTTCTTCCGTGACGGTGTGAGGGGGTGGGGTGGAAAGATGGCTGAAAAGCAAGTGAAATGTCTCATGCGCTCGCTGACGAGGGGACACAAACACGAATGCGAGGTTCTTGGGATCGATCATTCCTTTATAAGACATGAACATAAAACGTGGCGGGACAGTGACAGACTCACTGCTGTCACTTGTGATAGCCATTGCATGACTCTTTATAATTTCCCTTCCTCGCGGTGTCAATGGGATATCAGTGCGGCCAGTCTACAGCATCATAGCCATTAAATATCCCCTGATATTGGCGGAAAAATACGACATTACATGTCGCCCTAGGAAAAGTATGGATGTACAGTCCGACGGGGCTCATGGTGAAAGTTTGCTTACCATTAAGGCTCCATTCGGTCTCACCTGTACGATTGCTGAGCTGCCATGATTTAAGAGACAGTATACGTACTTACCATGCCGAATAATGAACAAACGTGGCACAGGACGTGACATTGGTAAGAGAAGTTGCAAGAGGCTCTCGCTTTACGTACGCAATCTGTCAGAATTCGGAGGTCCGAAGTCCGTTCCGGACTGAGTTATGTAATCCCGCGATTTATAATCTTGTACGGGTCGTCGCTGCTTATGTTCGACGAATGTGAGTCACTACACAACTACCTGAACCTCGAGCTAACCTCTACCAGTCGTCGAACACTCTGGTGCTACACCAGACCCACATCAGCATGGAGCTTCGTCCTTGCCACAAATTGCGTACCAGGGATTTGAGCCTTCGCCTTTCCAGGACGGTGACAATCAAGGCGAGTTTGGAGACGTCGTAACGCCGGTGAATTTTTCTTGTGTCCCGGCATCTGTACGCTTTCATTCATTTCTTCTCTCAGTTAGAGACTGGTTACTACCCAGGTGGCGCAGGCGAAAACGCACCAGTATTTGAGTTAGCCAGAGTGCAATATGCCATTCCAGCGCCTCTCATCTCTCTGGCTGTGTCATCCGACATGGTAGCAATGGGTCTTTCCAATAATGTTATTATTCTCATCGAACTTGCTCATCCTGATCAAGTCATCAAGCTCCAAATCACACGCAAGCCGTCTGAGATGACAATCCACAAGCTCTTTCTTGATCCATCAGGCCGGCACCTCCTGGTCACATCTCAGCAAGGGGAAAACTACTACTTGTACAAGGGGTGGAAGAAACCGAAGCCGCTGCGCAGTTTCAAAATGGTCATCGAAAGTGTGGCGTGGAATAGGCCCGCTTTACTTTCCTCAACAGGATCTACGTCCACCAAGGAGATACTATTGGGAGGGCGGAATGGTACCATCTATGAGGCCAGCTTAGATGCCGAAGATGATTTCTTCAAGTCTCAGGAGAGATATCTTCACTCCGTCTTCACCCTTCCAGAGCGTCAACCAATCACCGGCATTGACTTCATATATTTTCCTCCCCCTGACTTTAAGAAAGGTCTTGTGATGGTAACTACGGCATCTCGCATATACCAGTTTGTGGGGAATCTCGACAGGCGCTCGGACGACGCGGGAAAAGTCTTCAACACCTTGTTTGCTGCATACCAAGATACTGCTCCAAGTATGTTGACGAAGGCTGCGTTGATTCATGAGCTTTTAACACTCTCATAGGGTTTCATGAGCTTGCCGGCCAAACCAAGCACTCCGAACTGCATCTCTACACGCCAAACGCCGACCGTCCCCAGTCAGTCCCAAAGTCCATGGCATGGTTGACGGGTAATTAAGTGACTGTTTTATTATGACATTAATGACGCTGCGCCGTAGCACCAGGAATATATCATAGTAGCCTGAAGTATATTTCTGCACCCTCGGATGGCTTGATTGATGCTTCGCAGTTACTGCCCTATCCCCACCTTAGCTCCCCATTGGATGACTCCCAATCTCAGACTGACCTTGTACTGCAACCGGAAGTTCCAATCTCTATAGGTCTCACTGAGTTTCACTTCATCTTACTATACCACGATCGGGTAGTAGCGGTGGGCAATTTGGACGAGCAGGTCACATACGAAGAACTATTGCCTCTGGTTTGTCTGCTGCTTTACGAATAGATTGATTACATCTGATCAGTTTTAAAATCAGAAACCAGGCGAGGAAGTTCGCGGCTTTACTGTCGACAACGTCCGTAAGACTTATTGGGTGTACACGGATTCGTCTCTCTTCGAACTCGTAGTGGCAAATGAAGACAGGGACGTGTGGAAAGTTTACCTTGAAAAAGGAATGCCGGACGTAGCATTGCAGTACGCAAAGGTGTGATTTGCGAGTCGATTCAGGCCTACTTTATATTGAGGCGACGCCAGACACCGACCCAGCGAGATCATGTCCTTGCTAGTCAAGCCGATGCTCACTTTGACGCGGGACGATATATTCAGTCCGCACAATGTTATGCTCAGTCATCAAAGAGCTTTGAAGAGGTCACACTGCGGTTCGTCGACATAGGCGAGCGAGACGCATTGCGATACTACCTTATTTCAAGACTAGAGCGCACACGAAAAACTGTGAGTGTTCTATCTACCATTTTGACGGGGAATTGGGGCATAATTACAGTAAAAAAATTTAGGATCTTACGCAGCGGATGATGCTTGCTACATGGCTTGTCGAGTTCTACTTAAGCAAGTGCAATCAATTGGATGACCTCGTGGCATCTGAGTCGGTCTCGCACGACGTCGAGAACCTCCAGGCTGAGCGCTTGTTACTCGAAGACGAGCTCCGCCAGTTCTTTGAAACTTACAAGGTTCATTAAATTTATTCGCCCAATTCGCAGGTCGTATGCTAATGATCATTAATTGTAATTGATAGTCGAACTTGGAGCGGTCCACTATCTACGACCTCATACTGAGTCACGGCCGCACTGACGTGTATCTACATTACGCCACTGTTGTTGGAGACTTTGAACGGGTTGTCGAACACTGGGTTTCGGAAGATGAATGGGTGAAGGCTATCGACGTTTTGAATCGACAAGTGCGAAAGGTGCTCATACGCTAAACTATTTGCACTTACAAGCATTCACTCTAGAACAGTCTTGAACTCTATTACCGTTTCGGTCCCGTGTTAATCCGGCATGCTCCCAAAGAGACGGTTGACTCGTGGCTTCGTCAACCCTCTCTCGACCCATTGCGGCTCGTGCCGTGTCTCTTACAGCTTCAGCATGTCCCAAAGGATCCCATCTCGCCGAACCATGCCATTCGCTATCTGAATCATGCCATCTTTGAGTCGCACTCCACCTCGCCTATGATCCACAATCTGCTAATCACGTTCTATGCCTCTTCACCCACCTCTTCACCATCTGCACCTGAAGACGACGGGCCACTATTGCGATTTCTGTCCATGGCGCCAGAGGATGCTTCGACAGGCAAGCCTTACTTCGATCTGGATTACGCTTTACGATTATGCAAGCAGAACGGACGGACGCAGCCTTGCGTACATATTTATTCCAAAATGGGGATGTACGAGAATAGCGTGGATTTGGCATTATTGAAGGGTGACCTTGAGCTAGCCAAGATCAATGCGGACAAGCCCGAAGACGATCTATCATTAAAAAAGAAGCTCTGGCTTAAAATTGCAAAATATGTTGTCCAAGAAAAGCAGGATCTAAAAACGTGCGTTGTCTATGGTCGTTTTCGCTGTTTATTGTGCTCATTCTTCACCCTATAAGGGCCATGCGATTCCTTGAGGATACAGATCTACTCAAGATAGAAGACATACTTCCATTCTTTCCAGATTTTGTCGTTATCGACGACTTCAAAGAAGATATCTGCGCGGCGCTCGAAGGCTACAGTGCGCATATTGAGGTGCTCAAAGGGGAGATGGACGAAGCGACACGAAGTGCCGAGTCGATCAAGAAGGATGTCGCCGATCTCAAGAACAGATTTGTGACCGTGGAGGCTGGAGAACGATGCTCGACATGCTCATACCCCCTTCTAATACGACAATTTTATGTTTTCCCATGTCAGCACTCATTCCACGCTGACTGCCTAATCGGAGTGGTATGCATTCTATATTTGATGAATTACCAACTAATAGCATACAGGTTAAGGAGTATCTACCACCTTCCGCGCTGCGCAGGATACTGACACTACAGACGGAGCTTTTGCGTGGCTCTGCAAAAGATCGAAATATCACAGGACCGCAAAGACAGACGGTCCCAATTCCAACGCAACGTACGCTCCTGTCGGCCAATTTTGCTAATACAAATGGTCGGGCTGTACCTGGTGTGCCGGGAAGTGGCTTAACTCGAAATATTGCCGCTGCTGGGGACCGATTACGGGACCTCATCGTACCTGAATCACTCGCTAGCGTGGTGGGGGGTGTATGGGGCACAGGTGGGAACAAGAACAACATAACGGGTGGAGAGGGACGGGATGCCGAGAAAGTCGAGAAGATGCGAGAGGAGTTGGACGAATTGCTGGCCTCGAGTTGTCCACTTTGCGAATCGGTGGTGGCAGGGCTAGATAAGCCATTTATTGAGGACGGAGAAGTGGACAATTCATGGCAATTATAATGACATGGACGACTTTTAACCATTCACTTTTTTGCTTCTCCCTGCTTTGCGCTTTAGTCTGGCGGCTTTCTTCGCACTCATCTTAAACAATGTAAGGCAAATTGGAATTCAATGTGAGACGATATATGCATCACCTTGGCTTTCATTTCTTCAAACTGCTGTCGCTCAAGTGCTGCCTTTTTACGCTGTGCTGTTATTTCTTTGCGCCTACACAGAGCTGTAAGCGTAGGAACCAACGGACTTGAGTAAAACTGACCTGGTAAATTCTGCCTTTTTCTCCTCTTTCAATTCCTGTTCCAGTTTCTTTATGGCATCATCTCTCTTTTCCTTGTCCATTCTTTCTTCCCATGTTCGCGCTTTGACGCCTGCTGGAAGATGAGACCGCCTGGTGCTTTGAGTGAGTACCCTGGCCTAGATTCTCTCCTAGACCAACACAACACACCGAGTTGCAGACTTCGAATGTTTCCATCCCTTCCCTGAGACGCGACCGCCAGAAGAATTCCGTAGCTCAACTGACATTGCGG
>QFFB01004606.1:0-13668 GCA_003316465.1 Ramaria cf. rubripermanens
ACATGTATTGGCTAATTTATGATGAGGAAAAAGGGTTTTACAGAGATTTTAATCCTTTTTTCGAGATTTTTCCAAGCCAAGGTGGTTCCTACACAAGTGCATTGACGTTAATCGGGTCAGTCCACTTACAAACTCACCAGCCAAGTATATACCCCTTTTGGAACTTGATTGTTGCAACTCCTCTGCTACCATTAAGGACCATTGGAGCATAATGTGATGGCACACCTTGAGGAGGGGGTGATGTCAGGGATTCCTTGTTTACTTTTCTTAATCCTTACCACCCATTCCCTATTATCATATCTCTACTCTTTTCCCTTATCGCTCCTTGTCCCATTTCTTGATTTCTATCTAGTTAGAGTAACAACCGCTTTGATTACATAATTGACACCCGTAGTTAGTTTGCTTCCATGCCAGGGCAACCTCCTTATCCTGATCTATGAGGATAACCTTGTGCTAGGTATGTAAACTTTTGTAGTTACTGAAATATGAGGATAACCTTGTGCTAGCTTGCTTTCTGTGTCACACTAGAACCATGTTCAAGTTAAGACATAGCAATTGCTTGCTCAGTCATCAAGTTCCCTCACACTTGGCCAGTCTCCTACTGTGTGACCATGTACTTCTATACACAACACTTCCTCAATTCCATACAACTGCCTCATGCCATAGCCTCATGTCTTATCTAACATGTGTGTATAAGTCTACAATAAATAATTACTAGCTCTTCCATGAGGTGTACACACATTGTGGTCCTTGTTACCAGAAAGAAGGATGCTAAATACTACTGTAAAAGGTGTGAACATCCACTCCATATCCTCCTGCACACTCACTTCTTTACTTTTCCTACCAGCCATCAACAAATGAAAGCTTCTTGTGCTTTACTTTGTTACTTGGATGTAGCACCTTTGATGTGACTTGGACATGTCTTGGACACATCTCTGCACACACATAGTGAAAGGATAATATAACTAATGATACAGACTCCACATTTGTAGGCAAACAGCTATATTGTATTTACCTAACAATGCAGACTACAATATATGTGAGTAAAGGAATAAGAGCATGTTAGGTAGTTAGATATCTCACCTCAGCGTTTGTAGGCAAACAGCTGAGGGAGATATGAGACTTGATGCTAAATTTATAGTACACAACACAATAGATGGATGCATTAGAGTATGAATAAAAAGGAATTTCACTCTTATACTAAATCATAGAGTAATGGAAAGACCAAATGGTGAGACACTTGGGGATGATGCAGTCATCTTGGGGTTGATTTAGAGCAGAGTCAGCTTGCTTATTCTAACATGTAGAGCTTAGGCAATGATTGTTATATTCTAACTACACCTGTGTTATAAACTTATGGCTGGCAGTGTGTGTGATATATCATGGAAGGCAGTATTATTAGTCATACACCCACTATGCACTATGGTCCACAGTGTACTCTGGTCCCCTGAGGCCCACTGGTTTGTACTAGCCATGGCCCCCTTTCCCTGTAGCACTGTATTCCTCCAAATGGTGGTACTGCATGGAGTTTGAAATTTGCCAATACTTCTGAGCATAAAAACTTGCCATAGCATAACTGCAACTGCATATTAAGAGCTGAAAATTTGAATGACTGATATTTAGCCACAAATTTATTCAATTTTTATACAGTGAAATTCACTATGTACAAAATATGTCAGTTGAAGTCAATGAGCTCTGGAACATACAAATCTCCATGTATGCTCCTGATAGTGCAGAAATATTAGTATATGTACCAAAAAACAGAACTACCACTTGTATTGAATTTTATTACATTGATGATATCTCTGGGGGGTGAGCTTTTATTGCCTCTCCATACTCTGCAGAAGCTATAATAAAGGGGAATCCATGATTCCAAGTATTAGTTCATGGATTTACTTTATATAGACAGAGGAGTATGTGGCATCAAATGCATACATAGAGATTTGTATGTTCCAGATCCCATGTACTTCAACTGATATATTTTGTATCTACTGAGTTTTACTCAACAAAAATTGTATATATTTGTAGCCACATATTTAGAGTAATCTCTCAAATTTTCAGCTCAATTTGCAGTGTAAGGAGGGAAACCTCACTGAGAGTGACAAACTGCACAGAAATACTAATGCAGCTGATAGTGAGTGGAAAAAAGGGAGTCTGTATTACTAATACTACTGACCACACTATATACTCTGAGAACAATAGGAGTGGCGCCATATGTAATGAAACTCAGACACAAGAAAAACTTACCATCTCCAACTAGAGAGCTATGCTCTCTTACAGCAGTTTCAGTTGTGCATGGAAAAAGTTTTTTTGGAAGTTTTTTACCAAATTTCAAACACTGCCTTTGGTATCTAAAACAGCTGTAAAATCAATATAATATGATCACCCAGAGCTTTTCCACAGGTGCTTACTGGTCTCATTTGTGAAGCACACCAGAGCACACTCCAACACAAGCATTGGGAAGTAAGTACCAGCTAATAACATTACCAAACCTCCAGGATATACATTATTGGTCAGTTGTTACAGATGTGTAAACCGGAAGATGGAAGGCTGATCAGAAGGGATATTGGCTTCAGCTTATATGCTATACCTTTGACAACTACAGGTCCCAGGTTTTTTGGAACAGAGTAGGAGCGCAAAGTAATAGAGTGGCAGATTGTTATATCTGTGCATTCTGCACTTCCAGTTCCACCTTCTGCAGCCTTGTTTGCAGAACCACCAATCCTTATTCAGCTATCCATCCCCCCTCAGCCCATCCACCAGCAATGGTGTTCCCAGTGGAACACCTGTGTCCCCAGTGGAACACCTGTGTCCCCTTACCAACAGATAATGAGTACCTTTTAGATATTGTACTTATGTCTCCCCTCTCAACCTCATGTTCCCAGAATATGATTCTGTTCCACATTGTATGACTCTTCCATTCCAACATAGAACTCATTACTCTTACTTCATTACATGTACCCCCTTAGTATATAAGCCCATGCATTTGTACTAGTTCCTTAGTTCAAATATCAACTACACTTACATGTTAACCTCTATTGGTTGTGTTCTTAGTACACTTCTGCCACTTTCATTACTTCTGCACTTTAACATGTACCATGGAATGATTACTCTAATACTTATATTGTTACTCCATTCCAAAATCCTTGTGACCAGTAGTTGTTGAGAGGTGCATGTTATGAATACAAAAAAAAATAAAAGATATGAATGTTTTATTCATTGACAACTATACTGATGAGTCCTGGCAATCTGCTACTAGGGGGATCATCCCCAGCTGATTCCCCTATTATTCTCATTGAATCCCATTCCTTTACCATTTGAACCTCAACACTAAGACTGTATGTACCTACAAGATTGGATTTTTAAGTAAAGATGTAACATCAGTGGAATTCCAACATAGGCCTATGGTTGTAGCAAACAACCCAAGAGGAGTACACGATGAACAGTGCATGTCCTCAAGGAAAGGTTACCCCAGTTCAGGTGTTCCTTTTGCCAATCTGAAAACTCCTGTGAAGTGTTGTGAATAGTGGTCTTGGTGATGCCCCCAAGGGGGTGTAGTGAATAAAATCAAAGGTTCAAGCTCACTGATAAGCAGAACTACTGATGTTGCAGTGGACAGTTTACTAAAGTTTTTTTCTACAAGAAAGAAGTCAAATAATGAGGTAGACATATGATAATCAAACTAGAGAGTTATACAGGTGGAATAGAAGTACTTATGGTAAAAGCAAATGCAGGGGGGGACAAATAGAGAGGGGCTAGAACACTGCAGAATGGTAGCATGTGCTAGGACATGGAGTAAGGGTTGAACTACACCTTCATGGAGCAAGGTGGCTGATGCGATCTATGAGTGAAACCTGCCAGCTAGACCGGGCCTCTGCTTGCACTTGGTGACCCTGCACCCTGCAGGGTGGATGCGAATGATGCGAAACAAGGGCAAAGTATAGTGGTATGATGGTGAAGATAACACTGAATAGGAGTGGGATAGACTGTGGAGGCCTTGCTGATATCAGTGTGATGAAAGAACACAGGTGGGATCGATGTAATTCACTGAACTCAAGATCTAGAAAACAGCAGTCATGACAGTACCTTACACTAAGCCTATGTCACATTATCCATCACTATCCCAGCATGTGAGGTGATCATGTACCATGCATGCCTATGATGACATCAGCAATCAGATCTGATGTTGATCCACTTACCCCACATACAGATTCAGTGTGTAGGCACCTTGTATCCAATAATAGATATGTGTCACATTGAGACTTCCCTGTGATGCTTTCACTGCATGTAGGTCATTTACCAAGGTTTTTGCTCCTATGTCATCCCCATATCAGGTTTCCTATTCACTATATGTAGTATTATACTTTCAATCCATTTAATTAGGCTTTTGTTCATAATTACATATATCCCCATCCTCACCATTGTGTTATGTAAGTGACTTTCAAAATATTCCTCTTGCTAGTTAGAATTGCTTAAATAGCTAAAACTTTGTATGATAAATCTAGCAATAACACTCACCTCATTGAAGTTGTTTGAAGTTGTTATTCAGATATTTTGCATACATTGCAATTATCTGGAAGTTTTCTCTCATATAAGACCTCTGCTTGATTTAGCTTCATTTGAAGCTTGAATTATATTTCCCATTCATAAAGCCATTAAATCACACATCATAAGAGTGCAGTATGTAAGCTGAAGCTGAAGTCCCTTCTGACCCAGTCTTCCATCTTCTGGTTTACATGACTGTCAAGATAAAATTCTTGGTAAGAAACCTCAGGGACAAGCACAGACTGAGGATCAATAGGGGGAAGGGCTTGGCTGCAGCTTATGTGCTATGCCATCCACTATTGCACAGCCCCTCGACTTCAGAGCAAGGTTCAGATAAGAGGAATGTAGTAGAATAAGAGACCACTGTTGTGAGGGCAACCCAAGGCAGATGCTTGTCAAGATTAGATTATGGGTAAATATGTAATGCCAGTATATTCCAACATGGGCCTATGGTTGTGGCAAATAACCCAAGAAGAGTATGCAATGAATAGTGCACATCTTCAAGGAAAGGTCACCCTGGTTCAGGTGTTCCTTTTGCTGATCCAAACACTCCTGTAAAGTGTTGTGAATAGTGGTGATGCCCTGAAGGGGGTATAGTGAATGAGATCAAAGGTTCAAGCTCACCAATGAGTAAAAGTACCAATACTGCAGTGAATAGTTCACAAGGGGTTTTCTCTCTGGGTATGAGATCAAATCACAAGGGAGACATATGGTAATTGAACTAGAGAATATACATGTGGAAGTTGGGTACTTATAGTAAACAGGAATGCAAGAGGAAGTGAATGAGAAGGAGCTGGGGTGTGGATGACCAATGTTCTGTACCACAGCATAGATGCAGGGAGGAAGTATACCTGGATGCAGCACAACTCCTGATGGGATCAGTTGGAGTGACCTATTGGTAGTATATCATCCGTGCTTCTATATGATGCTGCTGCATCATGCAGGGTAGGTGGAGATAACATGAATGGCAACAGGGTAGTGAGGCAACCTAGCAAATATGGAATTCAGGGAGTGGCAAATAAGACAGATGTGGTACATTCAGTATACTGGAAAATGGTAATCCTGACAATACTCTACACTCAAGTGGTGCACTGGTGAAGGGGAAATCCTAAGAGAAAAATCTGAGGATCCCTTTGCCTACTAGCTAACAACTATGTACTTTGGGTGTCATAACTCCGCACCTCCAAAGTCTGAATTACACAAGCAACAGGGGTGCTGAAATATGGACAGGGCCAAGGAGGTGTTCAGAAGATGCCAAGGGAAGTATCTGTGAAGCTCTGGGACAAGAGGCCAGTTACTGAAGTTGTATTTAGTGGGGTCCACTTTGACAAGGCTGCATATACTTCACATGCACTTAGCATGACTTTGGCATAGCATGGGAATGTTTGCACCAAAGTGGAACCTAGGGAACAGGGACTTCACAGGGACTTCACATAGGTTCCCCTCATAACTATGGGATTTCAAGGTGAAGGGATTATGAGCAACTTTCAGCAGTAGGTTCAGAGATTTGAGGTAGCTAAATAAATTAACTCCTCAGTGACTGTCAAGCACTGAGTATATTGAAAGAAACTACCTAAATAAATTAACTACAAGGTAATTAGTACAGAAAATATACAGAAATTATAGTGGGCTCACCTCCTCAGTGACTGTCAAGCACTGAGGAGGAAGGGTCTATGCGAGTATGTGTCTTACCCGCATATACTGCCCAACCGGCGCTTAAGCGCCCATACTCGTTCGGCGACCGAGCTGTCGGTTTGAGCCGAACTATAGGTACACATGACATAGTGATACAGAAAATCAGTAGATCTCGCAAATTAGGCGAGATAAAAATACAGAAAAATCTCAGAAAAATCATTTGAACCTCTCTTGAATATCCTATCAAGAAAAATTCTCCGAAAAAGGTCTTGATAATATATTATGCTTGATTCTGAGGGTATGATGCATATATGCACCCAACACAAGGGAAGGTCTAAGTTGATTTCTGACTAGAGAGCAAGATACATACAGATGAGACTATATATGGATAACAAGAACAGGGTTGGACATAAACTAACTAAGTGTTATGATCTGGTCCCCCACAGATCTCTGGTATCCATACCTGGTGATCAAACCCATTCTGAGCCTGAACCCTAAGTCTGACCTTGTCTGAGCTATCACCAAAATATCCCAAGCCCAAGCCTGACCCTTGTTTACTATATCCATCTTTCTTGAGCTTCATTTCTTATCCCTCCCCAAACTTCATTCTGATCCCTTAGATAGTTATGTTCAACCCTATCCCTCATTATTCATATATAAATCTTGTCTGTATGTACTGTAGGTATCACACTTTGTTGGATGGTAAGCTGTGGAATTTCTGGTGAGATTTGCACACAGCTAACCAGACACAAGGTAAATGGGACCAGTGAGTCTCAACTCAGCATACTATTGGGGAAGATATAATTTACCTAATATTGTTTTGAACAGCATGATGGATCAGACACATATAAACTATGCTTATTAGCAACAACCCATGCAGAACACATGAGCCTTCATTTCACAAACTGTTTCAACTGACATTTTTTTTCCTTTGATCACAAGTACACCACCTATAACCCAAGTTCCTGCTAAGAAATAGGCACTCCCTGGTCCAATGTGCATTTTGCAATTACATTTGACCAATAGCCATGGGGGAGTCCCACCATATCTCTGCTACCACTAGCACCAAATGGACATTGAGAGAAACCAGGTCAAGAGGATATGTTCCTGTTGTCCTTGAGTGAGATTGGATCTGATTCAGGCAATGCAACCTACATTGATAGCTGCAGCCAAGAAAAGGAAGTGGCCCAAGCACCTGCCAGTATGTGATTAACTTACTAAAGGGCTCAGTGCTGATATCATGATTCTGCAGACCAAACACTTCCAGACAATGGAGGATGTACTGCTGGTAAGCATGCCCCACACCCTCTTACCTTCCCTTAATCTAATATATGCAGCATACTATGCCTTGCTCTTAATGCTGCTCTTAATGCTGCTCTCAATGCTGCTCTTCATGGCCTCACACTAGAGTTCATCACACAATCACTGCAATACCAACTCCATCTCACTGTTATGCTACCAGTAATTTCATGCTTAGACCAGAAATCACATTAGCACTGGGCTGCACTCACCTGCTCCTTGCACTTATGCTACCAATGATAGAATCTTGACTCATGTCATGTTTAAACTCAACTCACATTCAATTCACCTCATGCTTAGACTTGCATTTGATTCCTGCATCTTTGATTCACTGTCATTCCCATTTTGTACCAGGTCTTTATATCTGTTGTGTTTTACTCTCTTGTCTATTCTGATATGCTGAACCTGAGGCTCCTGTACTGATATGTATACTGCATTTCAAGGTCATAATATTTCTCAAACAGCACCTCTACCTGCCAAAAGGGTTTCAGTACTCTTTCTAAACAAGATGAAAATGAGCATCTGATCTGCTAAGTCATTTGTGCTCAGTCTCACTTGACTTCCAAACAGGTTATTCTTGCCAGCGGTAATGCACAATTTCTGTAGATTTGCACATGCTAGAATAGGATGATGAACCAGCTGAAAGAAGCTGGGCTTCATATTCAATGGCAGAACATCATAGATAGCCTGTGATCAGGCTACCATTGCATGCCATGCCACAAGCACATTGTCAGCTCTTTCAATAAGGAAAGGATGAATGAACCAGACTCAACAACTGTTAAGGCTGGGGTCTAAGCAGGGGACCTTGGGCGGGTTTGGGCTGAGCTCAGCTGAGGAGGATCAGTAAGGGCTCAGCCTCAGCTTATGTGTTGCACCATCCACTAGTGCATGTGCCCTTGATTTTGGAGTGAGGTCAGACAAGAGGAGTGGAGGGACTAAGAGGGAGTGGACAAGAAACTAGTAAAGGGTTCAAGGGGTATCTAAGTTGATTTCTGACTGAAGAGTGAAGTACATACATAACGAGACTTATATACGGATAACAGAGAAACAGGGTCAGACATAACTGACTAAGGGAATCATCATGAAGCTCAGGGACGGAATAGAATGGGGTTTGGGGAAGGAGAATATGGGGAACAGGCTTGGGCTGTTTTGGAACCCTTCAAGACTTTGGTGTTATTGCTAACACTTAAATCTATCAGAACGTGTCATATACAAGACTTATAGAATACTAGCACTGCTGCAGCATAACTCCAGAAATAATTCAATATTTGTACCTTGGTTGCAATCTGTGCAATAACTAGTCTAAGTTATCACAGATGGAAGGCAATGCGTTTCTTAGCAGCAATGCGTAATAAACTATTAGACTGTAGGTTCAAGGACACTTTCAGGGTTCAAGCGTATTCCAAAGAAAGAGGAATACACCTAGCAGGCGAATTTATAAATGGACTGACCTGATAATCTGTCAGTGCACAGCAATAATGAGAGACGTAAGAGAAGTGCGTGTGAGGTAGCTTTTATAAGCAACTTGACTTGACTTGTGAAAGATACTGAACAGAAAAATCAACTGATCAATAACTCTCGGGTATTGGAGTGCAACTGGCAAGACTATCAATTGTCAGACTCACTCTGTAGAATTTCACCTGGAGGATTAGTCCAAGTGGCTAAGCAGTAAAGCAACTACTTAACTGAGAATTAATACACTAAAGTAAGTGTAAGAACCCTAGCTGGGGTTAGCAGCCTAGTAAGATGTGCAAGTCACACAAGTTGTGTAGGATAGAAGATGGTTGAAATGATTGTCCTCCAAGGCAGGCAAAAGGCCTCCTTTTATACCATATTGTACAGGTGCTTAGATAAGCAGGTAGAATCTTCTATCTATTAGTGGAACAGGGGAAGAAGCTAGTGGAAGCTGGAAGAAAGATCTAGGGGCTTCTGACAGTTTCCAGGGAGTTCCACTGCCTTCTGCCAAGTTCAGGGGAATTCCCAACCAATCAGGGCCCTTCCACACTAATGACTCATTGTACAGCCTCAAATGTCTCAGCATCATGTGATAAGGTCAGGTGGACCTGTCTCACCAAGATTTGCCTGATTTGGTTAAGTGGTTGTGGCTCCACAACCATTTAGTCCAAGTTTGGTAATTTATTCAGACTCAGTGGCTGAGTCTGAAGGAGCCATGACTTCGGGGCTGTGGGAGCATGTGAGCCTAAACCGAGAACTCCGCAGAATCCGAGTAGACCGGGCGGAGTTTGAAATCGAAAGTCCGTGACATAGTTGTGGACAAGTGGGTCCACAACTCTGCTGCACAAAATAAGATGGAATTGAGAGAAGTAGGCCTCGGAAAAATAGGCAAAAATTGGGGAAAAATAGAGGGATGTTTGAAACACCCTAGAGTAATTTTTATATGGTTTTTATGGGTGAAGATCCCAGGCAATTTCTTATAAGGTGGTGTTACAAAGATAGAGGACTATTTAAGGCTGGTTGCACAGCCAGATTCCAAGAAGAGACATTCTGCTGGTTGAACAGCGGTTCCCACACATAGGCTCAGGCTTGGACTACTTTGGGATGGGCTTGGATATGGTTGGGCCCAGGGTATGGGCTTGGGAGGGGGTTCATTACCAAATATGGTCACCGGAGATCCACAAGGAACCGGATTGTAACAGTATTCCCCCCTTAAGGCCAAGACCCTCAAGGCTGCAATGAGTAGTTGAGTTAGCCTCTTATGGCTATTCAATGTCAGCTCCAAGGTGACAGTTAGCCTTTCGGGAGTCAGAGTGATTCAGACCAAAGTTTTTTTGAGCTCACCTTTGATGAGTCAGCTCATGACCGAGGTTAGTTAAAAGCTCAGAGAACAGGCTGGTGGACCTAGTGTAGTAGTCACATCATCCTACCCCCAGAATAGAACAAATGTCGGTGTCAGGATTGCCATTTCTTCCTGTATCCTCCCAGCCAATCACACTACCCATGACCTCCACCGTCACCAAAATACCCCATGATGCCACTCCCACACATATACCATTTGCACCACTATTTGCTGGTCCCCGAACAGTATCTTCGCCATTATGCTATGATACTTCACCCTCATTTTGCACCCTTTGCATCTACTCCACAGAGTGCAGGGTCACCAAGTGAGAGCAGAAGTCCGGCCTACCCAATGGGTTTCACACCTAGGCCCCATCAGCTGTGTTACCTCATGAAGGTGTAGTTTGACCCTTACTCTGTGGCCTATTACATGTTGCTCTTCCACAGTATTCTAGTCCCTCTCGATCCATCCCCCCCTGCATTTACTTTTTTACTATAAGTACTGTGATTCTGCCTGTATAATTCTCTAGCTCAATTATCATATGTCTACCTCATTATTTGAGTCCTCACTAGTAGAACAAACCTTAGTACAAGGACCTACTCCTTCATCGGTAGTTGTGCCTCACGGTGAGCTCAAACCTTTGGTCTTATTCGCTATGCCCCTTTGGGGGTATCGCCAAGACTGCTATTCACCGCACTTCACAGGAGTGTTCGGATCAGTGAAAGGAACACCTGAACTGGGGTGACCTTTCCTTGAGGATGTGCACAATTCATCACGTACTACTCTTGGGTTATTCACTACGACTGTAGGCCCATGTCGGAATTACACTAACATTCTATCTTTGCCCTAAATTCCAATCTTAACAGTTGGCTCCCTGCATCTCCCCATCCTTACCCCATGTTGCTCACCCTGAGCCTGCCGCCGCCAATGATGACAAGGATGATACACAGGTGACCATGCCCATGCAGGTTGCAATGATGTCGGCCAAGGTTCAGCCTGGGGTAAATGTGTGGGACATGTCGGGTATCAACATGCACAAGCCATGGGTTGAAGGGGCCATTGGCAAAAATGTGAGTTCAGACTTTGCTTGAGTTCAGGGAACCTCACTGACATCTCGGGTAGTATACCCAGCTGCAGATGGTGTACCATCCGCATGCCGGGGTGGGCTTTATTGCTTTTCAGAGTGCAAGCCAGGCCAAGGACATGGTTGCAGAATGGGGTGTAGGATACACAGCCAAGCACAGGTGTGCCACCTGCAAGAAGCAGGGGGACTCTTGCCTCCGGTGTGTCATCTCTGACCACAGAGACTTCAACCTAGGAGCTTGTGTCTGGTGCAAGACATGATTGGTCACGTGCTCCATAGCCTAGCACCATCACCAAGGCAAGTCTGGGGGCAAGGGTAAGGAGAAGGCCCAAGGCTTGGGTGAGGATGGAGCCAAGGAGTCAGGTAAGGAGAAATGGAAGTGAAGTGAGGAGGCAGGCGAGCCTAGTGAGGCAGAGGTCAAGGTTGTGGTTCGGCCAAGGAAGAAACTGAGGTCAAAGCAAGTGGTGGAGGATAGCAAGGAAGACTGGGTGACAGGTAAGGAGGAGGAGCGAAGTTGGAAGTCAGGGGTGCGGGGAGTGGCCTCAGCCAAGGAGGTTCAGGCAAAGGAGTTGAGCTGAGTGGAGAGGGTAAAGAAGGGTAAGGCGGAAAGGCAAGTGGAAAGGAAAGAAGAGAGAAGGGAATTGTTAGAGGCAGTAAAGGGGCTAGGGTATAAACTGGACAGGCTGACAGAGGAGGTAAATGTTATGATCTGGTCCCTCGCAGACCTCCAGCGACCCCATTTGGTAACCAACCCCATCCTGAGCCCATACTCCGAGCCCATCCCGAAGTAGTCCAAGCCCGAGCCTGAGCCCCATTCTTATCCATCCCCGAGCTTGATTATGATTTCCTTAGTTAGTTCTGTCCGACCCTGTTCCTCTGTTATCTATATATAAGCCTTGCTCTGTATGTACTTTGCCCTTCAGTTAGAAATCAACTTAGATACCCTTGAATCCCTTATTAGTTTCTCACTCCATTCCCTCTTAGTCCTCCTGCTCCTCTTGTCTGACCTCACTCTGAAATTAAGGGCACATGCACTAGTGGATGGCACAGCATACAAGCTGAAGCTGAGCCCTTACTGATCCCCCTCGGTAAAGCTCACTCCAAGGTTCCGCATGTAGACCCCAGTCTTAACAGTAAAGGAGAGTAACAAATTAAGGACAGCGGATGAAGAGTTTTTGAGAATGAGGCGGGAGATAAACTACTAACAACTGCTAAGGATGGTGATAAACTTGGATGAAGATGAGGACTTGTAATAAGTAGAGTAGTAGATAGAAAAGGAGAACTTGTAATATGACAGTTTTTCTTGGGTTCTTTGATTTTTTTTTTCTGAGACAAGTAAGCTACCTTGGGTCATAGAGATAAGAAAATTATAAGTCAGCCAAAGGTCCAGGCTTTGCTGGGTAGGCTTTATGGAAATCAAGTACTAGTTCCACCGCATGGTCAAGCTCAGAGCAAGGATCCACAAGGTTTCTTCATCAGTACCTTTGTAACCAGTCCAGTATACAAGATATAACAACTTGTAGCTTTTCCTATGGTTATCGATTTTTGAGTTAAGGATCTCGGAAACCTCAAACTTGGGTTCACTGTCAATAATTACTGGAGGAGGTGCAGGTTGGGCTCATTCAGGATGGTGTTAGGTGAGGCTGGTTTGAGCATGGATATGTGGAATATGGGGTGAACGGCTCGCATGTGGTCTGGTGTTAGGAGTTGTCCACAAATAAGCTACCTATTTATGAACAATTACTAGGTAGTTAAATAGTTCCAAATGTCCTTAGAAAAGGTTGTATAAATATTTCTTTATTATGTTCACATTGGGTCCACAAAGTACAACAATCCATTGGTCGCTGAGCTAATCTTTCCCACCATCACATGACTATCACATGACCTTGCCAAAGTAATCACAGTCACATGACTATCACATGACCTTGCTAGTCACATGATTGTCACATGACTCAATGCTGAAATAAGATAGTCACATAATGATCACATGACCGTGTTGATGGTCACCTGATTATCACATGACCATTTTTGAAATAAGGCAGTCACATGATAATCACATGATGTACTTAAGTGTGGGAAACTTTTACACTTAACCATGGATTGCTGTCACAAAGCTGTGACACCAACCAAAAAGGCAATAGCACCTTCCACAGCCTTCCAAAACCTTCCAAATCTTTCCTGAAGCTTCTCTAAGCTTCTCTGCCTTTCTTCACAGTGCCACAAGGTTCTAAAGTAGTTACATAGGCCAGATAGATGTAGCATAAATAGCCTGCAGTTCAGCAGTGAGGAATAGACAATCTTTCACCCA